>JAPMOR010114338.1:178306-204473 GCA_026543865.1 Argiope aurantia
TTCTGTCTCGTGGCAACTTTTGTGCTGGCATTTATGGCTGGAACACAATCTATTATGATCGGTTTCTTTTTATTTCTGTCTCGTGGCAACTTCTGTGCTGGCATTTATGGTTGGAACACAGTCTATTATGATAGGTTTCTTTTTATTTCT
The DNA here is from genome assembly GCA_026543865.1 of Argiope aurantia. Classification (NCBI taxonomy): domain Eukaryota; kingdom Metazoa; phylum Arthropoda; class Arachnida; order Araneae; family Araneidae; genus Argiope; species Argiope aurantia. The sequence continues at coordinate 178,457 of JAPMOR010114338.1, forward strand.
GTCCCGTGGCAACCTAATGGTATGATTAGCGTTAAAAATGTCTTTGAAAATTTCCATAAAATTTCCTTAAAGTCGCTCAAAACCAATTTATGAATTCTACGAAGCCTACAGGTAGATTGGCTATACTAATCTGCAGTGATTGACACTTGGAAGACACTTTCCCTTTGTCGGAGCTTCCTTTGCCAACGTTTATGTCTACAACACAGCCTAAATGGCCTTTCTAGCTCAGTGATTCATAAAATACTTATGGCCAGCCTAGCCTTAAAATCGTTCCTAAAAAGTTTCTGTATTTAATTCTCTTGTAATAACCTGCAGTACTAATATCTGGCTCGGCTAGGAATCTATACATTGGTTAGTAAATATGTCGATCCTCATTCATTAGCATAGGAAACAATGGATGGCCAGGTACTTACTTTTCGGGACAGCTTTCTGTTGCGGCGCTTCCTCTTTGGCAGCCCCCAAGAGAGTGAAAATGATGCCTGCTTGTGAATTTACTCCTACAGCAGCCACGACCATCTTCCCGCTTCCTTCCATGACGTGGGTACCTGTGCACATAGAGAGGAAGGGAGTCAGTCCAGAAGGAATCACCTGAATCGAAATTCGCAGTTCGAGTGACCCGAGACTCACCTGAGAGTAACATGGGATCGTGATCTTCTCCCTTCTTTACGTGATCTGATTCTCCCGTTAGCGAGCTTTCGTCCACTTTCAAGTCGTTGCTTTGGATGACAATGCCGTCCGCCGGTAGAAGGTCACCTGTTGTCAGAAGAAAAAAATATTTAACAAAATCTTTCAGTACTAATAGTATTTTTCAGAATATGTCATATAATCACGCCATAGGCAATGAACATTTTTAACTTTTATTCTTCTTTGATGAATGGATTCTCCGAAATTTTATTCATTTCATATAATTCTGGAGGAATCGATTTATCTATTATGCATGTACTCGCTAAAATGTTCCAGTTTTGAATTCTTTAAAATTTAATAATGCGTCCGCTTTTTTACTGGTGACAAATAATTTAAAAATTCCTGATTTGAGCCTATCCTTTGGTTCATTTGCATGCAGAAGTAAAAATGATACGTGATTTCATTTTAAATGAAACAAAACCTTTATTACTGCGTCTTAATTTCCAGAAAAAATGAATGGGGATTCGAACATTTAATCCGAAACAATCACAATTACAATCACAAACGACTACTCTGACCCGGTTTGAAGGTACAAGGAAAAGAAACTGAATGGCCGGAACATCATTGGCCTGAGCTAAAGGTTAATTCTGAAGGACATTGTAAAGCCCGCTCCTCCGCTCCCAACGACGAAGGTTGAAAACCAGTCAAGAGGGGAAAGGTCACGTGGTATCCGAGGGGGTGAAACCCGGAGGGAGACGGAACAGGAAGTGGATCAGACAGATAAGGACGAGGGACGACGAGCGAAGGTGGTGTGGTTCGCCATGAACGAAAGAGACTTGATTCGCTTTTATGTTTTATATTTTAATCCATTACTGTAAATATGTAAATAATACAGTAATCTAGAATACGATGGGTTCCTGTATTTATTTATACACAATCATCACGATTGAATCGGACGATTATTAAGATTGAACTGGATATAAAATGGTCACTCAGACCTAGACATAGAATAGGCGCCAGCCGTTGTTGGAATAGCTAGGAGAAATACACGTTGGAAGTGTAAGGGAGCCTTACTGACATCATCGGTCATGGTACAGCCCCTTTCGTAGGAGGCACGTTCTGTCATCGGTAGAAGGTAGTCTTTGTCATACCATTTGTGTACTCACTAGGATGGCGAGAACCAACCGCCTTGGTGGGATATCATAGCATTGTAAAGTCATAGTTTGATTCCTCTCTTGTCTTCGCCTGACTTCATTGTATCAGCCACTGAATTCCACGCTTAACGATTTTTACATCATTTAGTTAAAGTACAAAAAAAAACTATATCAAATTAAGAAAACTCAAAATGATTCGAAATTTGCTAAAAACAATAAATCGTAATAAACTGAAAATTCCAATACTTACTTTTGTTCCATTGCATCCAAGCTTTTAAAATATTTCAATTCATCATTCGTTATTGTTCTTATTTTATGCAACATGTATTGCTATAAGATTGAGTTAAAAAATAGAGGATGAGCAGAAATTATTTCTAAACCTCTATGCTGAAAACAATTATTAAAATATAATTAGAAATTGCAAGAAAATAAAGTTGGCTTAATAGAAAAGCTAACTTTTTGAATGCTGAAATGACATAAAGATCAATTTTATGTGACAGTATAATTTAAAGTTATTGAGCAAAAACTTTGAAATTTCAATTAATTTTTAATTAATTAAAAATCTAACTGCATTATTTTTGCCTTGAATATATTATCCAAAAAATAACTACATAACAATTTTATAATATTAAGTCCAATGATATATCAGTTCGAATGTTTTGAATGATTTTTGCACTATACAGGGTGTCCCATAAATATTGGGAGACACTTTAAGGGGAGGTGGGGGACATCACAAGGATTCAGATTTGCACAGTAAAAGTTGGTCCGAAACACCTTCATTCGGTGCTAGATGGCGTTTAAGGAAGCAGATCTTATTTATAGATTGGCAAAAGGAAATGCAAGAGAGGCTGAAACATCGTATCGGGAAAGGTATCCAAAGAGAGATGCACCGGACCGCCGGATGTTCAGTCATTTGCATCACAATTTGTGGGAGTATGGGTCGTTATGAGGTAATAGACATAGTGAGGGCAGGCCACGAGTGACTTTAATTCCCAGGATGGAAGAAAATGTGTTGGATACCGTTAGAAGGAATCCGAGTGCCAGCGTACGAGCCATCGCTACTGCCGTTGGAGGATCTCGGAATAGTGTTCATCGTGTTTTTCAAAGTGAAGGCTTACACCCATAGCATCTGCAAAGCGTACAGTTATTGGTCCCCGCAGATTATCCTCCTCGCGAACGTTTTGCACGGTGATAACTCGATCAATGCTGCCACGATGCGAATTTCCCATCTTACATTTTAATGACGGAGGAAGCGTACTTTACGCGAGAAGGGATGTTCAACTACCACAATGCGCATTTATGGGCTGGCGAGAATCCCCATGGCATAAAACGACATGCTGCCCAACATCGCTTTTCAGTGAATGTTTGGGTTGGTGTAGTTGGTGACGTCTTAGTCAGACCTTATTTGTTGCCATCGCCACTAACATCTGCACAATATCTCAGCTTTTGGCAAAAGGTTCTACCAACGTTACTTGACCCTGTGCCACAACATACCAGACATCATATGGGGTTTCAACATGATAGGGCACCTCTCCATTATGGCATATGTGTTCGTGAACATTTGAATCAGGTGTTTGTTCACCGATGGATGGGTCGTGGTGGACCGGTTCCCTGGCCACCACGCTCCCCTGATTCAAACAGCATCGATTTCTTTCTTTGGGGGTGCACTGAAAAGTGCTGTGTATGCAACACTTGTGGATTCAGAAATGGATATGGTTGAAAGAATCGTCTGTGCTGCTGCGGATATCTAACAAAATCCGGGTGTATTTGAGAGAGTTCGCCAGTCTATGGCCCGACGGTGTAACGCATGCATCGCTAACAATGGGGGAAACTTTGAATATCTTTTGTGACATTTTCAAATATCATGTACCACAACACGTGTGATATCTTTGACCAATAAACATTTCAGATTATCTCAATCTTGTATCTCTTCATTTCTTGTACCTGTCATACTGCTTTCCCGTGGCGTTTCCGACCACGGGTTGCTATGCAAATCTGAATCCTTGTGATGCCCCCTACCTACCCTTAAAGTTTGTCCCAATATTTATGGGACACCCTGTATATCAATATTTAAAAAAAACTATTTTTCTTATATTTAAAACTATTCTTTATCCTATTTAAAAAAGATGCATATTATTTCTTCCTTGAATGCTTTACATATATTGAACACATTTCTTTTAGTTTTGAACTCTTTAGTTATTTGGCAAATTTGTGTTAAGTATTCATTGGACAGCGTATAAAAACAGCTGAAAGCAATATTTTTTTCATTGTTTTGTAAAATCACATTCCTTTCGATATAGTTCATTGCAGAGTAAAATAATTGCCTTCTTTAGCAGAAATAATGCTTTGGTAAACTCGTATGAAGATCAGACAAACATATTCTATGCAAATGCTTTTAGACATTTTTAAAGATGTCAATTCTTAAGAATTGAATAAAAAGGGAGACAAATAATGATCAACCTGATTTAACCGTAACCATTCGATTCATACGAAAGATTATGTTATAATGACACGAATATTATGGTGAGTTAGAAAATGTCCCATACCGGCTAATGTAAGAAGTATTTCCATAATAGGGAAAAATGAAATGTGAAATAAAAGACGCTAAAAATAATGAATTTATACGACTGATAATTAATTTCACGGTTATATTTTACCCAACTTTTATTTAGTTTTTAAGCCTATTTTGGTCAACTGTCTCGCCAGTTGGCAAAAATCTAAATGATTTTTTTCGCTATAACTTTTTTTTGTTTGCTTTCAATAGAATGCATACGAAATGGCATATGTTTGGTCTACTATTTTCTTTGCAGCTGAGCTTTAAGCGCCTATAACTTAATGAGGAGACTAAATATCTTTACATTTTATATCTTACGATTAATGGTGATGATATGATTAATGATTCTCTTTTGATATTTGACATTCATTTCTTCTAAGAATCGCCTTGCAAGTGAGTTAAGAGTACGATATCTGTCAAGGCTGGATGCTTTTCACTGCCCTAGCGTAGAAGAAATCTATTTGGGTCCAACTCAGGAACTACTCTCGTTATTCAACAGCTTTTAAAAATCAAATTATCTATCCCAAAATAACTCGACCATTGCTTCATAGCGAGATATTAAGGCAATAATCTGCACCATAGGATATCGACAAAATGGTGCATATTTCTATAAGCTAGAATAAAATCATTCTCCTTTTTCACAATGTGTATGTTTTTTCATCCTTTTTTACCCTTTGCTTTCGCCTTTGAATTTTTTTCCTTCAACCTTTCCCTTTCTCTTGTCCTTTCTTCTTGTTTTCATTTCTTATTTCTTATGCCATCCAATTCTTTTTACATTATTTCTTTAGTAGGTAAGTGAGTTCAGATTTTTTTTTAAATCAGCTTCTGTGAGACTCTTTCAGTGTGTGTGAATCTTTAGAAAAAAGGCTGATCTTTGAGAGTGCAAAAAATATTAACAGCAAATAGTCTGATTTTTAAATCCAACGCAAATGATAATACAACTCTAAAATTCTAATATGTTACAATTTTCCCTATAGGATAGTTTCGGACATTTTTGTTTATTTATAAACAAAATATTACTATTAGTAAAAATAATTAAAACAGCAATATAAAAATTAATACGTGGAAAAAATAAATATATAGATTTTTTTTTAGTATCCATTAACTTATCTTAAATCAAAATTTACGGAAGAAACATTTTTTCTATTTACGGACTAAAACAGAGCATCTGTTCACAATTTTCTCACTATATATTTTAGTAATAAGGCCCATCAAATACAGTGGAAATTCTAATTAAAAATTTTAGAAACCCTTCTGCAACATGCATGTTTCCCTCTATAATTAGCCCTTGGCTCTCTACTAGAAGAGTGCACGTGCTATCCTAGATTATCGAAGTCAATGATTGTCACAGATTGACTAGTGAAAGTTGCAATAGAAAATTTCGTGCACATTGGCAGAATACTTAAAAAACTATTTTTTATACAATTGAAGTTTAAATGTTTAATAGTATTAGAAGTTTTATTTCCTTATAATGAGATCTTCTCTGCCCATAAAATTTACGAATACTCAAATCAAAACTAATCACTAAAATAAGATCGAAACAAAAAGTGATCCTATTACATAAATAAAAAAAATGATGTCGAATACAAAATAAAAAGATAAAGACAATAGCAGCATAAACCATCAGTTTGGTCTATGAAAGGAGAATATAACGAATCAGCAAAAATATAAAATAATAAAAACTGTAGATCTTAGTTAATTATGCATGCTTATCTTCATTCACTCACCGTAAATGCTTCAATTTCAACACACACACACACACACTATACACAAGATGTTCCAAAAAGTGGGTAAATGTTTATTTCGCTAAATAACATACCTAGACATATGTTTTCAATGACAAGTTTTATTCAATAAGGTAGGCAGTTGTATGCTTTCACTTTGATTTGTATATAGCCTGACAATAAAAAGTTACAAAAATTAAATTTTAATATGGCCTCCTTAGTGAAAAAAAGCTTCTCTTACATTCATTTATCAGAATATAAAATTAGAAGGAAAATCTATTCATTTCGATCGCTTTTCATATTTCAGATTGGTGTTTGATTGAATTTTCTGGGATTCTACATATATTACAGGAGGTTATTAAAAAGGTATAATCAGAAAATAATAAAGCATTTATGAACTCTTATTAAATTTTTAAAAATTATCATGGATGAAAAGTTGACAAAATTTCTTCAAAATGAGCATCTTTAATACCAATAAAACACTTCGTTGATCTAACAATACTTGTGTTCATACGATCCAGCTCATCACAAGTGACATTAACACAGGCTTCCTGAATTCGCTGGCAAAGATATACCACATATACAAGAGACAGTTGTATGCAGAAGAATGCAAGCGATTCAAAACTTCTTGAATAAAATGATCACCATTCAGCATACTGCTGTTGAAAATAGGATATTTCTGAAAAATCCACTTCACACTTTAATAGAAAATTTCTACTAATCTCGAACCTCTCGGACTAAGAATAGAGGTTCTAAAAATGACCATTTTGATAAGTGATGCTTCAATATCGATAAAAATGACATTTGTCTATTAAAAATGATATTTCTCAGAAAAGATGATTATATATATTGATGATTTTATTCGAACATAAATTAGCCCTCTTCCATGATATAATATAGTTCTGCAAAAACTTTTAACAAATAAAATATTGAAGAAGTGCAAAATAAACTCGAATAACTAAGCTCATTACTCTTTAAAGGAGAAAATTTGATTCGGTTCGTTGCATTTATGCTTTACTGCCTATATAACCCCAAGATAAATTCATTTGGCTTCAAGCAAGAAGTGAAGTGCACTCGCCATCGGTCTTAAATGGAAAATTGAGAGTCTATTTTTAGATTTTCGAATGCGAAGCGATATCCGTACCCTAGAGCTACAGAAATTTAAAAGCTAGAATAGGAGCAATGGGGAGAAACTTGATAGCCTGAAGCGAATTCCAACTTCTTTTTAAAGGAGGATCTTTCATGATTACGAAGATCATCTAATCGACTTCAGGTAATTCATATTCCATTCAAATAAACATTCTTTTTGCAAGAAACATAAAATCGTTTTGGATGTTTTTCTTTTCAATTAGGAACTGTTTTTACTCATGTGCTACAATTTTAAAATCTTAAATTTTTTGAACAAAGCTTGGATTACTGAAAAGCGGCAGAGTAAGAGCTTGAGAGTTTACGACGCAAAAGCCATTTTGAATCATTGCTAAAAACAGACCATTTTCCCTAACATATACAAAGGAATAATGAAAAACCAAAAAAAAAAGTATCTAGAATGAAAAAAAAATATTATGAAAACAAAACTATTATTCTTGAAATTTTACTGTAAAAATGATAAGATAGATCTCAAATACTATCAAAAGAGAAGATTCTACAGGCGAACGAGTCAACGCTGTGACGTATACCAAAGCATAGTACTCCTTTAGAATGTGTTTTAATGGAAACTGTACAGCTGCAGTTCGAGTATAAGAGCTGCAGCAGGAAGACATTCATTTACTGCTGAAAATTTTATATTAATTTCAAGATAAAACATAAAATAGTCTAATTTAATTTGAAGTTTAGTGTTCTAATGTCATTGATATCTTGGAAAAATTAAGCTCTTATGAAAGCCTTTGAAATTTTCGAATCGCTGACATTACTTTAAAATAACAAGAAAGTTTACAAAAGTAAGTAATCACTATATGTGAACTAATATTTTCTGAAAGTTTTCTATGTTGTATAAGGTCCCCGAAATAAGGCTGAACTAATATTTTCTGAATTCTAAAACTAATAATTTTTGAAAGTTTTATTGAATTATTACCTTTTCAAAGAAAACTGAAAATCATATTTGGTATGTGAAAGAACATGAACTAATCATGCTTATTATTCTACAAGCCAATAACAACTTTCGGCTTAGAAGCGAAGCTACTAAATTTGGAATGGGGTTATTTTATGGACTGGAGGACTGAAGACAAGATTTTGAAGAATTTAGATTTACAAGTTGTTTGAAGAAAATTCATACGAATATCTTGAAATCTTATCATAAATATTATATGCATACAAAACTGATGTTTGCAGATACTATGTTCATTTACTTTGTGTGAGCTGTGAGCCTATCTGTATTTTTGCTATGGCCCCCTGCAACTGAGCCACCTTATTTTTGCTGACCTTTCAGAATCGCAGTTGATGAATTTATTCCAGGCTGTAAGGTAAAAAAGGTCAAAGTTGAAATGGTTGCGAGTTGGAATTATAACTCTTTCAGCTTTGATATGTGATGCTTTATATTGCTAAGAGTATGCTATTGATCCAACTAGGATCAATATTCATCTTTTTTCTTCCAGTTGTTTTTCTGGCAGGATACTACCATTTTAAATCTTAAAGTACACCAGTTCTCCTTTTATGAAGACATAAAAACAAGTTATGCCATTTGATTCCATCAGAAAACTGTATTTTTCCTGCCTCGAAATCTAAAGTGTGCCCCAAAATGAACGCAAAATTTGAATTTGTCACCATTTTTGCAGTAAAGTGTTGGCAATCTATTTAAAAAAAATTCACTCGACAGTTAATAATTTAAGGTTTGTAAAAATGGAGAGTTACACGATAGAACAACGTGTTAACGCAAGATTTGAATTAAATAAAAAATACAGTTATTTTCTTTCAATTTTTAAAATCTTATTAAATAGTAAAGTATACAGGATAGGGTTATGTGTGGAATAACACATAGGGCAAATGGCCTCTATGGCTTTGCTGGCACATGCGAACTCTTTTGTTGAAATTTGCATAATGTGGCTGAATTTCATTGATGCAGCACTGAATTTCCTTCTTCAATCCACGCGTGATTGTTGGCATAGACCTTCGATTTCCAATAACCCCATAAAAGAGATCCAATGGTGTTAAACGACGCGCTCTAGAGGACCCATTCTCACATTTTCGAACGGTGGCTGCCAGACTTTCATTATTTTTGAAATATTGTTCAACAATGAAAGCACGTTGTTCTATAGAGTAACACTCCGTTTCTACTCACCCTAAACTATCAGATGTCTTCATATCACTTACGAAATGGCATGGGGCAGTTAATGAAGAAGTCTTTGAGGGGAGTCGCACAATGGTCACTCACCGTATTTGACTTGACAAATGTCCCCCGCGACAATGTCGCTGACCGGAATCTGCATGACCTCTCCCCCTCGTATCACAGAGAATTTGTGCTCGTGTTCGATGCGGTTCTGGAGCCCCCGGAACTGCCGTTCTTTGGTGTAGTCGTTGAAGGCCGTGACCAGCACCACGATCACTACTGACACCAGGATGGCCACGCCCTCGATCCAACCGGCTTCGCTCTCCCCTTCGTCGTGTCCTGCACAAAGATAAAAGTGGCGATGAGATAAATCTTTACTAATCTAATACAAGATAAATCTTTACTAAGTCAGTTGAAAAATGCACAGAGATTGAATGGATCGCATGAAATGAAAACACAGGTAGAAAAATAAGGTGGATTTCTATTGAGCATATCTGTGAACGCTACAAGTAATTCATTTTGATAAATAAATTTATTCCTGATGACCCCTGCCTTCTTTTGTTTGAAGACGTGTATAAATATAACATGACTAATCCATATGACTGCATCTTGGGTTTTTCTTTTTGCTTTTAATCAGATGAATCACTCATGTATTCAAAGAGGCTAATTGATTGAGAAAAACTACTTTCTAAGCAAGATATTTCTTCATTTATAAATACATACTATGTATTTAAAGAGAAATGGATTGAAAGGGAATTTTTCTTTTACCATTTAGATCGAAGACTTATGGCTAATGATTAGACTTATCGAATGATGGATCTGGAATTCATAAATGAATGCCCATAGAGCCTTGGTTATTTGTACTTACCGCATTTTTTAGTTGTTAAGCAAAAATAATTCACAAGGACTAGTAAATTTGAAATGAAATTTATGAAATAAATATATTTAAATAAATTTTTATATATCTATCAGTAGACACTATAACTTATTTTCTTGTATATTTACAGTATATTTGTATTTGTACAGTATATTTGTATTATATTTGTATTTGTACAGTATATTTGTATTGTATATTTGTATTTGTACAGTATATTTGTATTGTATATTTGTATTTGTACAGTATATTTGTATTGTATATTTGTATTTAACAGTATTTTCTTGTATATTTACAGAAAAAAGGTATTCGGGACAAATGGGACCTTGGAATATTTTCCGAATGTGTTCACGAAGCTAAAATGTTTATGAAGTCTGCAGATAGATCTATTCTTCGTTGATCTTCATGTAATGAAAACAGAATGGATATTTTGGAGTGCATTTCAGGGATTTCAAGTTATTTGCTTTATAAGAATTGAGATATCGTCAAATCTCCCTCAGTCCAGAAATATTTGAATGCTGAATATCAGGTTTCAGAAGTATTCATTTACCAAATAATACAGCATTGTCAGTCATAATACAGCATTGTAATAATGACTGAAATAGTAATTTTTTTTTAATTCAAACCAACTCATACTTCGGAAGTTCTTTTCGGTCTTCAAGTAATACAATTTGTTATTACTGCAAAAAAATTAACATTTTAAATCTGACGTCTTTATTTTTTAGGAATAACCAATATCAAGATGCTTTAAAATTACTATAGTCGTCTTGTCTATTTCTATTTGCACATGTCCTCCTAGAAGCACATTATAATTAAAATCGAATGTAGTGTGTACGCCATAATATATGATGAATTGCTAGCATTGTTAATTAGGCGAGAATTTTAGTTATAAAACAAGCAAAGGTATCAATCCTTTTTTCCTTCTTAGTTCCTCATAAACGAAGTAAACAAACTGAAAGTATTGTAATCGAGGAAAAATTAGACCTCATGATTTTGACAAATATTCCCATTTCGAACATCGTAGTCCAAAAAACACATTTTTAGAAATAAATCTTTCTGTAAAGAGAATAACTCAAAAAAGTATTGAGCTGAAAGAATGAAATTTAATTTATAGTTTTAGCATAAAATTTGCAGATTTCAATTGTATTTTGAATGAAATCTCTTCAGAGGAAGTTTGTTTGTCCGAATACAAATTAACGTGAAAACTACAAACGGAGAAAACTAGGTAAATAATTTCTTTTTTACATAGATTTAGCACCTAAAAAGTAAATTAGTATCAAATTCGGAACCACATCCGTTGGGGGCCATCCATCTGTCGGTCCATACTTTAGCATGCATGTAAATAGTTTAATTCAAAAACGCATGACTTAGATGAAATTTGGTTTGATTGAAATGTCATTTAACTGTAACTGCAGTTTGGTTTCAATCGATCAGAAAAAGTATGTCCAAAACACTTATTCAGTTTTTTGATATTTGTGTATTAACCGCATTCCAGAGATTTCAGAAATAACCGCATTCCAGAGACAATTAAGGCCAGGATAGCCTTGTTGGTAGGGTGTTGGATTCTCACCCCTTGGGCTGTGAGTTCGAGTCCGGCAGTCGAAGACTCTCCGCGTTTGGTGGTGGCTGGCGCACGTTTAAATCTGTCATGGTCGCAAAATCCTCCATGTCGAGAGTATTACCATAGGGGGTACTCTATCAGAGGTGACCGTTCTCTGGTTCAGGTCTAAATTACGATCTGTGGTTGAATGAACGAATTGCATGAATAAAGTTCGGCCCATAAAATGGGGTATGATGCTTGAGTAGCTAAATCGTACCTTTGACCCTAGATGGCGCTACTGAAAAGCAAGAGATGTAAAAATTTCGGCTTAATTCGCTAACTTAGTAAAAACGGACTTGTCTATGAGAAGTGCCATCAGAAAAAACAACAGCAGAGATTAATCGCCAAAGATAGCACCCTAATAGGGTCTCTTGTAGCTATGTTCATCAAATGGCGGGCGGTTAAAAGCATACAAATAAAGTTGTTTTTTTTTTTTCACTATATTACTAAGAACTCTGTGCTGTTCTTCATGCTATGTGTTCATACTCTGATGTCTGAGCCCTCATGGTGAACCCGACGTTGTCCAAAGTATGGTTTTATCCAGGGATTGGCGAAGGGGAAAACATTATTAGAGAACATACGAGACAATTTCGGGGAGGCCTCTTTCGTTGGTTTATTCCTTGAGAGTAAGCAGAAAATAAACTATTTTCGGCCTTTTTAACCTCTAAATTCAGCTTTTTGCATTGCTTTTACTTCTTCATTTTTTATTTTCTTATATACAAAGTATTGAGGAATTATTGTAATTGTCTAAATATTCAAACTGGAGACTTGGGCCAATCTCCAAGTTTCAAACATCCCCGAGTCCCAAAAATATATTTTTAGCATTACATCTGTCTCTGTTCTGTAAACTCGATGAACCAAAAAAGTTTTGAGACAGATAGAGGAAAATTTCGCATATGGTATTACGACTAAATTTTTAAAAATTTCTTTCAAATTTCGAATGAAATCCTTTCACAGGAAGATTGTCTGTTTAAGTAAAAGTGAGCTCGAAAACTTCAAACCGCGAACAGCTTGGTAGATAAAATTTGGCACTCAGGTTTAACATGTAAAAATGTAGATATTTATAAAATTTTGAATCAAATTCGTCAAATGGTTGACCATCTGTCGATCTATACTTTCGTATGCATGTTAATCTTAATAACTGATAAACAAATGAAATCCAGTATGTTATCTTCTGAGTACAAATATAATTCCATGCCAATTTGTGCTTTAATCGTTCTGCAGAAAGGAATCCAAAATACTTATTCTCCGGACAGATTAAATAAAAATGCTAGATTCAATCCAAAGATCGATATCACGTTTCTATCATTCACAAAATCCATGCAAGGCATTCTATGCCCTACCCAAGGTCCACAATTTTATGCTAATGAAGGTGGATAAACATTTAATAAGTATTTTGCTAGAAAGTTTTGGGAAGATCTCTGCTGTTGATTAAGAAATATTCTAATTGGGTTCAGGTGTACTTACTCAGAATTCTTAGTTTTATTGCATTTCTACGATAAGGGTGGGTTTTTTTTACATAAGGCATTTTGAAATTTATTAATTTTTCTTCTGCTCTTTTATTTAATATTACAGATTTTCACAAACGTATGCACAATAATTCTTCGAAAGAAGAGAAAATGAACAGATAAAAAAAGAACAAACATAAAATACAGATCTCTTATCACTAAGAATGTTTTATTAATTGCATTATAACCGTAATAATAGAAAGGATTATAACGGAAGAAAATCCAATCACAAATTGCTAAATTATCTTTTACCAAAGCCTGTTAGCAAAAATTTCACATTTTAGGTTCACATCTAAGAAAGATCTATTGTATTTCTAGGCTTAAGGCATATTAAATTTTCCTATTAAAAACTATTCCGACTCTTATGCCATTGTTGTTATCTAAACAAGGTTCAAATTAAATCATGGGGAGTTCCAGAATGGGACAGTTATCCGAGCAAACTAAATGAAAAGAAACCTAGAGAATTTTGCAAATACCTACTTAATAGATAGTATCGAAATATATTTATATCAGTATATTTATAACAAATTTGAATAGATTATTTTATATCAATAATTGCAAAGGTTTTGTTGTTACCTAAATGCAATTGTAAAAATCATAAATATGCTACTTTAATGCAAACGGCGCCCAAAACTGGCGTGCAACTATCTCTGACATAAACCACAGCTGTAAATGATGGTATATAGCTCGAATCAATTTCAGACGGACATAAAACGTCGGAAGATGTGCAGAATCTCTGCTATTGAGATATGGTTCGGGCATTGAGATAGTTTCTGCCTGACATAAATTCGCCGCTAATATTGAATGGAAACTGCTGAATAACGAACAGGTTTAACGTCAGTATTATGAATTGTTGGGAGATGCTGTTTTGTAAGATCTTGAGAAACAGAGCAGAGGGACTTGATAAGGTACTTGATGTAGTCAGCTTGATACTGATTGCCTGAAAATTTTGGTGACAGTAATGCACGTAAATATATTCAAATTTTGTAACTGAAACACATGTACAGAACATAATTTTTAAGTAGCAATATGACGAACTTCTCAAAATACAGTGTCAAGATCTGTGGCATAAATATTAATATGAGCCCTAAAACTGTTGCATATTCTCGAAATTCCTTTGATGTTTAACATCTCTCTCTCTCTCTCTCTCTCTCTCTCTCTCTCTGTCAACTTCTTAGACTTATTATTCTAGATAAACAAAGCCAATAGTATTTCTAAGTAATTAGCAGCTTTTTAAAAACCAATACCAGTTTCTGTTCTATCTTTGACTTTAGTTAGGTAAATAATCATGAATAAATTTATACTTCGTATCACTATACAGCTGTTAAAATAGTTGTCAGGTTTTAAATTTTTATTTTAATTGTTTACAAATTTTTATCAGTGAAAATTTTTATTCCTTCATTTTATCCAAAATAATTAATTTTTTTTATTTTGACGAGAAAATAAGATACAATACAGTTCAAACTAAAGAATTTGTTTTAATTTGTGTTCCATTAAGAATATATTTTATCTATTTTTTTAGGTATAACTAATCATATATTTTGAGTTATTGTTTCATTTCTGTCTTAAACGACCCAAATCAGCCATTTAATCGAATAAGGGCCGCGGTAGCCTGGTGGTAAGGTCTCGGTTTCGGAACCGGATGGTTTCAGGTTCGTGACCCGATTCCACCGAAGAACCGTCGTGTAAGGGGGTCTGTTGCATGTTAAATCCGTCATGACCAAACGTCCTCCCGCTGGTGGTGTGTGGTGTGGAGAGGGGGGTGCCAGCTCAGGTGTCGTTCTCGTCATCTGACCGCGGTTCAAAATGACGAGGTCCGTCCCAAAATAGCGTTAGTGTTGCTTTAAACGGGACGTTAATATACCCAAACCAAACCATTTAATCGAATAAAATTGGCAGTACTATTTTGATAAACATAGTAATTGTTTATGAAGAAAAAAAGGTGAAATATAAATAGATTATTAAATAATTTTTTTAATGGAAATAAGTTTATCATTCCATCGAAAGAAACCCCTGTTATTTGATTGATTTTGAAAATTTAATATAATTTTTAATTACGTACTAATTGAATGAAAATGCCATTGTTGAATGTTATGAAATGAAATAGTCACATTTGTTTCCGAACGTAGGTCTTGCGGCTTCTGTATCCATGATCTGTGTCTAGTCTTTATATAATCAAATGATATTATGTTTAATTATGACGTCCACATAATATTTTGGGCGCGTTCTATAATGGGAGGCGAACAATTTTGTTAAAGAAAAGCTCAAAACTCGAATTGGAACTTTAGAAATAACTCTCCATGTGACAAGATTAGTTTGTAGTTGAATCCATTGAATCCATTAACTTTTTGACAAAGAAAAGGTTTCAGAACAATAGACAGTAACCTTGGAAACAATGCTCTAGTCTTCATATAAGAAACCACGGCCACCAAGCACCTTCTTACATTCGTTTATCATGTGGGAATTTTTAAATTTGTCATCGAATAAATATTATCATGTTTATGTGAAATGAAAGTTTGGGGAGCGGAAATCATGATTCGAAATGAACAAGTCTATTCAGAGCAAAGACGATTGGCTTCAAAGCTAAACTTTAATACAACTAAACTAAATCAATCTTATACACAGATTTTTCTTACAAACAGATTAAGAGCTTTCAAATATTTAGTCTCCCTCGAATTGATAAATGTTTATTTAAATCTTAACTTCTTGCGATGGAAAGATGAGGCACGCAAGTGGAAATCCGTTTGTCAAAAACTCGCCAATGACATGCACATGTCGAGTACAATTATCAGAGCAAAAATGGTGTTCGTAGTTTGTCGACGGAGATTACTTGTCGGTGCACATTTTACAAGAGCAATGTCTGAGGTCGAAAATAAATCATTTAGGAGATGTAACTCTTTTTATGATTCCTACGAGGAATCGGAAACTTTACGTGGCCTCGCTGCTAATTATATGGACTTTCTTGGTAGGCACATCTAAGAATCTTTTGCCAGTAGAATTGTTAAAAAAGTAGAAGTAGCGTTTTAATTTATTAACTAAAGTAGAATGATATAATGAATAGAATAATTCGTTTCGTTTCACAAGTACCAGGATTCACTCGTTGGTCCCTAATATTAGTGAGGATTAAAAGTATCCCGATTAATTTAATAAAAAAAAAAGACAAGCCATATTTTATAATATTTTATTTCTAATTTATTCTCAGTCTTCCATTTTTTTTTTCTTTTGGAATTATTATCCAGATAGATCAAATTCTTTCCCATCAGCATATCTTTTTGAGCCTATAAACTGTTTACTGATGAGTAAATGAAACTTGTTTTACAATATTATTAGATATTAAATTTATAGTTCTTTTAATAAACATTTTTTTAAAAATTCTCTAACTTTCTGTACAGATTTCTATAACATTAAGCATCATTATATACTAAATAAAGCTCATAATCAAGAGCTGTTTTTTGAGAAACTAGTTTAATATATATATATTCTTACAAATGCATTATTGAATGGTGTATTTACGACTAGGCCTATTGACATGGGGGGGGGCGCAAACAAGTAAATTAAAGGATGTTGTTGGTTTTTTTGGTAAATAAATAAATCAATAAAACAAATTCTACAAATTAAAGTCAAAATAATATTAGCATTTTGTCAAGTATAATCGGTTAAATTCTTGTTTCGCTATATTCGCTTAGTTATTATAATATTTATAAACGCTGGGTATCTGCTTAAACAATAATATGTACAAACTTAGTTGCGGAAACATAATGCTTCATAATAAATAAATAAATAAAATATACACATTTTCACAAAGTTATTAAAATAAAATGTAATCTCCAGCACGTCATTTAAATGTTGATTATGTCAAAACGCGTTGAAGTGTAAATTTTAGCTGGGTATTTTATTAAATGAAAGCACGCACTCATAATATATGATGTCTAGCGATTCAAATAGCCTAAATCTGCCATTTTCTGAAACGTATGAGTATATTAATTACAAGTAAGTTTATAAATCTTCCAGAATTATTTTGGAAATTCAAATCTTTTACTCACATATGAGCTATTTTCAGATGCAACGAGGTATTCATATATTATAGGTAAAAATAATTATCTAACCCTTGTAAGGTTGTTTAATGTGTTTTCGTTTTTTCCCGTTAGTGATTAATAATTAAAACGAAGAGGGCGTAGCTGGGCGCAATGGACGTTGGAGAATAAGCTGTGGAGGACGCATTACTCATCTTTTCCTCTCTTGAATCTTTCATGCAGGTGTACAACAAACGAGAAACAGGCCCGAGAGAGAAGGGATAAAATAGAGTAGATCCAATGACGTCATAGCCACATGACAAATGTAAATGTGCATATCCAGGGCCGACCGAAGGCTGATTTCTCAAAATGAGTCCCTATTTATAAAATGGTTTAAAATTGAAAAGAATATTAACCAGTTTTTTCAGCCTTTATTATTTTCAATATATTCCTAATGAAATATTTCTCATTTTATTTAAAGCGCGTCATGAACATTTACAAAGCTGGTCGAAAAATAATCCTCTGAGAGAAGAGAAAATCTTTCTGATCAGGGTTTGTGACACCCTTGCCTAAAATAATCCCAAAAGGATTCTCCGCCCATCCTCGAAGGCATTCGAAAAAATATGAATGACCGAAACATCGCAATACCCTTTGCCGGGAACTATGGTTGAATCCTAAGGGCCATCTCCGGCTATGTTACGACTCCTGCAGTAAGAAGCCCTTCTCGTCATCACTCCACTTATATAAACTTTAGGGCGGAGAAAACCAACCGCCATACCAAAAGATCCTCATCCTATTTTTTAGGTCCTGCAAGGGAGTATTCGTTGTCGAAATAAAATATATATGAAGTAGGAATGATACTGAGAAGTTAAAAGAAACGTACAACATAGTACAAAGTTAGTTTTCCCATGTGTAACAGTTCACATATTCCAAGAGAGTCATTGGAGACAATTCAAGCTCGAAGTTTGGATTTAGAACATATTTGTTATTTTATAGGGAAGGAATTCTATCAAGTATTTAACCGGCATTAGTTCGTCTGATATTTTCCAAGTCTCATTTCAACGAAAAGTTTAATTAAGGCACAATGAAAAGTACATTTGATTTTCAAACATTCATGATTTAGTTTCATTCCGATAAAGACGAAACATTTCTTCTGAAGCTTTCAGACATTAAATGGGTTTTCACAAAGGAAAAAAATGGTAGGAAGGAAATACTCATTTCTGACTGTGACATATAGAAGTAGAGGTTGTAGTTTAGCTAATACATCAATGAGAATGACCCATGTCTGGTAGTCAGATGAATTTACAGTGACAGGTATAGAATGGGGATTGGAGTCTCTTGCTTTTCGATTCACACTTCGTTAATGCATATGAGTAAGAAATAGGGGGCCACGGTGGCCTGGTGGTAAGGTCTCGGCTTCGGAACTGGAGGGTTTCAGGTTCGAGACCCGATTCCACCGAAGAATCGTCGTGTAAGGGGGTCTGTTGCACGTTAAATCCGTCCTGACCAAACGTCCTCCCGCTGGTGTGGTGTGTTGTGGTGTGGAGAGGGGGGTGCCAGCTCAGGTGTCGTCCTCGTCATCTGACCGCGGTTCAAAATTACGAGGTCCGTCCCAAAATAGCCCTAGTGTTGCTTTACAACGGGACGTTAATATAACTAAACTAATGAGTAAGAAATATAACATTAATAGACGGTTTAAGAACTTATTCGAGGCGGTGCAAAAAAAAGTTTCGAATCTTCCTGACAGAACGAAGATCGTATTTGAACGCTGCTTTTGGGTTTATGACTAATTTTTCTTCAATTATCTATTGAAATATTATGTTTTGAGTGTATAAAATCTAATTTTCTCTATTCAAATACTTCTTCTCATTGCCTACATTTTTCATTGTGTATTTCTGATATAGTCATGTAACGTATTATAGTGAATTTTGAGATATTTTCTTTCTTATAAAATCAATGCGAATCGACCATTCTTCTTAGGATTTCCATTACAGTCAAAACTCAGACAAATGGTTTACCAATACTTAGATATTATAAAAGCGTCCATATTTGCATTGATTTCAATCGACACATATTGCCTGGATATTTTATGTTAAATCAATGTTGTGTAAACAACACTCCATTCAAAAAGAAAAGTAATTCGGACCATCTACGGGGACATATTTCATTTTCAAGGCATTAAGTGAACCCGAGCATTTCAAATTAAACAAAAGTTTGGAATTCAAAGCACAACAGGTAAGAAATTCAGTTATATAGTTGCTTCTGTAATGATTTTTAGAATAAAATTCGCAAGTTTTCAAAAGTCGGAACGAAACCTTGAATTTCTTTTCAGAAAATGCTCAAAGATCATCCAAGTGCCCTTTGAATACAATAATGAATTCTACTTTCGAGATCGCTGTTTCTTGTTTCCAAATCCTGGAAAGGAATTTTCAAATTTGCAATGGCAACAAACAGTTTGTTATATAACATCAGTGTTTTATTTTGAAACAACAAGAAAATTGTTTGTTAACGAACCTCGACGTTTTGAAGCTTTATGACAACAAAGCCTACTTCCTTACATTCAAAATTTTTACATTATATCAACATGAAGTTGTTTAATTACTAATGGCACAGACAACGTAGCTACGTTAACTAAGTTAACTAAGCACAGAATTTTGATAGAATCCGATTATAAATTCCTTCTTCCTTTATTTCAAATTCAAGATTGTCATCAAGCGATCAGTGCTTTTGGTAAAAAATAATTATTGAAATTGTTAATGAACTGAATTAAGGCTTCATAAGAGTTTTCCTTGTTATTTTTTAAACTTTCTTTATTGAAATAGTAATTTCATTAAATGTCTTCAATACATTCTACTCCTTTTGAATTAAGAGTAAACAATTGCCTAGTAAAATGAAATCATTAATAATTAAAAAAAACTGTTTTTCGCTTTTGTGCAACGTGGCATTTAAAGATGAATAATAAACCTTACTTTAAGTGAAATAATAATTTTAATAATAAAACTGAGCTTCTTTTCAATTTCCTCTAAGATTAAGTATTTTATAGCTAGGGGTGTGGCAAATATTTCTGGGATGGACAGCTTCTTTCCGAACGATTTAATAAATATTATTGATTGTAGATGAAGAAATGTCTAACTTAAACCTAAAAGGTATCTTAAATGTTTCATTTTAAACTGCCCTTTTCAGATTAATCTTTAATCATGATTTCGAATTCCACCCTAATTGATTTGCTTGACACTCAGTGGTCAGATATTTAGAAGTAAGAATTGTCGTTGTTTTTTTTCTTTGCCAATCTTGAGGGCATTCAGCTAATACCAAAACAATAAGATTTTGAATTCAGTTGATGGAATTTCTTAATGATCAGAGCTATATTCTAAGCAGCAATAAATTTTGTTGTTTGTATTTTTATTATAGGCATTAAAATAAATTGTAAGGAGTAAGATACCAGTGATAGACTAACGCGGTATTAAGAGGTCTTATGAGTAGTAACAAGATATGTAGCCACGCATACTTGTGCAATTCTAGTGATAACATTGGCTCATAATAACAGATATTTTTAACTCCAGCTGTTGAGCTGTTGCAGTATTCTTTACTTTTAACAGCAAGAGATGGCGCTGCTTACTACACACTCATTTTAGTAAGAGCATTGAGAATTTTGAATTCATATGATATGCTTACAGGGTTTTTCTCCCAAAATATATAATTTGCCATTTTGGCAAGTGAAATTAAATAGTCTGAAATGAGTGGAATTTGGACTTTTTCAACCGATGCATCGAGTAATAGCAATGCCATTGCTTCAAATTTTTTTTGAAATTGCATTGTAATAAATAGTGAGAAGGTTGTTGTTTTTGTTACCTTTCGTTTCTTCGTCTGCGGGTGATTCGTAGAAGGCGAGACCGAGGGAGACGAGTGCCGCCACCTGTAGGATGATGAGTGTGACGTCCTGTAGCGCCTCCCACACCAGCTGCAGGAACGTCTTGGGTGGTTTGGGGGGGATGGAGTTCGCGCCAAACACCTCCCTCCGGCGAGCGAGATCTGACGCAGCACCACTCAGACCTGCAAAGAGACAGAAAAATCATTTTACATAACTTCTAAAAAGATACACTATAAAAATTATTTGTTATTACAGAAAATATTTTAAAATATCACATATGAGCTATCGTAGGTGGGGAAAGAAAATATTGCAGAAATCGAGGCACCCAAACAATTCTTGTCTCTGTGATTACATACTCATTTTTCACCACTCTGTTCATTACATTCAACATTTCTGTATTACTTAAACAAATTTGATGAATTTTGTTATCTTTAAATGCATGCTGATGGAAAATAAACGAATGGTCAAATTTTAAATGCATGCAGCAAGAGTAATTAATTATCAATCAGATTAGTTATCATGATCCTGGAAGCAAGATAATCACTGATTCGTATTATGCATATTTATCATGGAAAATTTACTCCTTAAATTCTTTAAATAGCAAAAATTGAAGGAGCTTAAATTCTACTATGATCCTTTGAAGACAAGAAAAGCATAAACAAAGGAAAATAACTAGATTCGTGACATTTTTCAGGAGAGTACTTTATATGTATCATTCCATCCTATTCATATACGAACATAAAATGCACGAAGAAAGTCAGTCTCAGGTTTTTCTTTTTGTGAAGAACTCTTAATCCTAGCAAAAATGTTTTAATTAAGACAACATTCAGAATATACTACAAGTAACAGTAATTAAATAGTACATGATTACTCTTTTTATATCATGGCAGAGTTATATTAACAGAAATAAATATCAGATTATTGTATAAGTTTACAACTTGGTTGGAGTTAAAGCATATCTACTCAGATATCTAAAGTCATAAGAATGCTAAATATACATTCTTTATTCTACAGAAGATTGAAATGCCATTGACAATAACTAACCCTGCTATATTAAAACATGTTTTCGAAAGGAGTCATTCAGTATTTGATAAAAATGAGAGATATTATAAAAAGGGAAATTATTTTTAGATGAATGCTTTGTAATCTGTATTTTTAAGCATGCACTTTCTATAAAAACATGTTCTAACTGGTATGGTATAACAGTGAGCATAGTGGTTTTATTATAATAATATCCAGTGTTTCGAGTCCCTCCAAAGTTATTTTGGGATCATATTGTGATGCTGTTGAAAGACCGATAAATGCAAAATTCCAGTTGGCCAGTCAGAAAGGGAAAGTAGATTCCTTAAAATGTAGTTTAAGAAAAACCATGACACTGCATACAAGAGGAATCATATATAATTGAGTTATAAGCTAACAATTTTCCAAGTTTGGAGTAGAAACTATACCATGAGGCAACTATAAAGGCAGTAAAATGTAAACATATGTTAGGATTTTTTTTATCTACGAAAATAATAATCGACTCGTAGACTCGTGTAAATGCTAATTCTAAGAATTGGCATTTATAAAAGAGCCTTTAAAATAAAAATTACCCTTTAAGGTAAAACGGTAATTTGTCTGACAAACTTTTGTTTCATATTTAAGAAATTAGAAAGAAATAAAAATTTCAGGTCTAGCCACAACATTCCTTTTTGCTTTAAAATGTGTGAACCATTTAAGAATTTCACCACTCTAATCTCTCTCTATATATATAGGATGTACCAAAAAAATGGAACAAACGCTTATTTCCTTAAATATAGCAATTAGATATATACTTTCAATTTCAAAATTTCATCAAATAAGGTACACAAATACATGAGAATAATTTCTGTAAAAGATTTTTAAAAAAATGGAAATATTTAAATTTTTATATAGAATTTATACAATTGAATAAATTTTTTTAAATAAGGATACAAATTTTAGGCATGTATAAATTTTGATAAAGATATTAAAAGGCAAACTTAATAACTTAGACTATTTTCTCATACATTTGATCGATATTTGAATGAACCTTCCACCGTCATTTTCAAGGATAATATAGATATGATAAAAGATAATAAATCAGAATTATAAAAGGAGAAAATCAGAAAATAAAATCTATGGCATCTATGCAAAGCTCAATTCCTCAAACAATATCTGTTGATACAATCCAGTTCATGACTTGTGACATAAGGGCCGAGTTAGCCTGGTTGGTAGGACGTTGGATTTGCGTCCCTTGGATTGCAAGTTCGAAAACCACTGCCGTAAACTCTCCGTGTGTGTCGTGGCTGGTGCACTTATAAACCTGTCGTGGTTACAAAGTCCTCTATGTCGACAGTAATACCACTGGAGATGCTGGTTCAGAGGTGACCGTTCTCTTCAGGTCTACATTACGATCTGTGGATGAGTGAATGAATTGCATGAATGAAGTCCGTCCCGTAAAAAGATTCTGACGTGTGTGTAGCTAAGTCGTATTCTTATCCCTAAATGGCGCTATTTTAAAAATAATAGACGCACCCTTGGCTTAAAATCACTGACTTCTAAAGTCTGTGGGCTTGTTTCTGACAGGTGCCATTAGAAACAACAACAACAAATTGTGACATAAAGAAGAGGCCTTTTGAAGATGTCAACAAAGTTCTATAGAACAAGTACTAGCAAGGCCATTTCATTTCTCAGTTCATAATAACGCCGATAAAAAAACTGAATATGTCGGTAATCATTAAATATATTGTTAAACGGAAAGAATCAATGAGCTGCTAAAAATGCCTACTACTCATTTATTGAAACTGATAATGAACCTCTTGTAAGAATGGAATTTTACCGTTTCAAAAGTGTTTAGGTGAAAAGTAAAAATTTGCTTGAAGTAGGGTCTAATTCTAACAGAATGTGTCGAACTCAATCAAATTAGTGAAAGCTCTATTATGGATAGTGATAATTTTAACACAATATTACAATATCCTGAAAATTAAAAAAAATATTAAAAAAATGGTGGAAAATATTTCAAGTCTTTTACTAACAGTTTGAAATTTCTTTGGACTTTTGTTGGCTGTTGTTTTCTTATGCAAAAGTCGGATAGTTTATGAGCATAACAGTCAGTCACAATAATCCCTCTTTATACAGCTTAGTTCTGTGGTAACGGTGTAACTTAATGTAATTTAAAAAAAAAAAGTGGGGCCCAAATCGTAAAATTCTAGATACTAAATCATGTAATTGTCCATGTCACTATTTTAATTGTTCATGAATTGTACTTTGGATGGATAATTGCATGGAAGCCAGTTATTAAGTTAAAGTCACTTTTGTGAATAATATGCCATGAACTGATAGTTTGTATTCCATCATGAGGATAACTTGAAAAACTATCTAAAATGCTAATTCCTGTATTATCTCCCGTTCCTCCTGAAGAAGTAAAGATTCTGATCTTTAATATCGTTAAACCGTTCTGTAAACTTACTTCCTAGAATACCAGAAATTTAGAAAGCGACATTTGTATTCTTCTACAGCCAGTTCAGCATAAGCAGTTGCTTAAATTGTCAGCATTTCTAAATACTTGAAGCGGTACGCGAATGCGCAAGGATAGAACCTGGGACCTTTCGGTTAGCAGTCCAGTAACTAAACCAGAATACAAAAGCGTACGCTCTTGTAGCGTAGTTGTTAACTGGCTTATATGCTATTCACCACAGTACTCTCCCTCCAGTGAGACGGAGGTGAGGCGAACGATATGGATGTTGAGTGGTGATGTAATATTAGCTGTTGGCTTAATGGGCCGGTACCAGTTGAATAGCGCCAAGCGTTATGGCGAGCGTGTGTGGGTGCTGATGCGCCAAGTGTGTCTGGCGACTTTGGGTTGTCGCTCGCCATACTGGCGCGACAAACTCCACCGACTCACTGGTGGGGGAGTATTGTGGTGGTAACTTCATAAGTCAAAAAACAACTTCCGGACACGAGTGTACACTTTTGTCTAGTGGCTATGTTACTCGGCTATGAATCCTAACGTTGCGAGTTCGAACCTCAGCTTGCACATACTCTTTGCTATAAAATATGCCATTCTTTCAGAAAAGGCACAGTTGCGAGCAAAGACTTTTATTTTCTTATGTGATAACATAGTATTTCGCTACAATATCTTAAACATCCAGTTTCTCCTCTCTTCCTTATAAATTCGAAGTTTAAACTGTAGACCAGTTAAGGCGAACAACATTATGCATGATTAGCAAATATTTTTTCATATCGTGAAAACTGGATGGTTCACTACTATTCAAATATTTGCGCATGGCAGTTTTTTTGTATTGAATAAATTTGCATTAATAAAATAAATGTTTCCTCGAAATTTGTTATTAATCCCTTTGAATTTAAAAATAAGTATAACTCTGCAAATTTTATAGAAAGGAATGTGAAACTTTTTATATTCATAGGTGAATATTAAAGAAATGTTTTATTTTCTCTATCGTGAATGTATAAATTTTATTTTAATTTTCTCTTATCTTTACTACAGAATAGAAAGTTTCTTCCCTCTTCATTGAACGAAATTTAAGTAATGTATATGTAGAGAAACAAAAGTATATGTATCCACTTTTTTAGAACACACTGTATATTCACAGTTTTGAACGAAGGCTGGTTTGGGGTTCCAGAGATTATATTCGAAGAAGTAAAGTATAATTTTTAATGAAGTCAGAATCATTGCATTGGTAGACTTCTAGAAAGAAATCTACATAGAATTTGCAAAGTAAATTAAACACAGACATTATTATTTGATGCATAATTAAAAATTATGGGTTAGTTGCAATTGAAAGTTTGAATATAATTTCAATTGCAATTTGC
>JAPMOR010114338.1:207219-223229 GCA_026543865.1 Argiope aurantia
TTTCTTTAGAATTTTAAATGGTGATGAATTCTATAAAAGTCTACATTTCTTTAGAATTTTAAATGGTGATGAATTCTATAAAAGTCTATACTGTATCTTTCTTAATAAAGCGGACTGGAATAGAACAGTTCTGAATAGAAAATATCCAGAAAGAGTTGGAAAAATGTGGCTGGATGTACGATGATCGGGAGAGAGGAGATTAGATATTTAATGGATTTCTTTCTTTCTTAAAAATGGATTTTAAATAACAAAAGCCTGCCATTGTTGTTGTGACTTATGGTACTCTACAAGCCCGCTGAAAGTTATCTGTCAGCTATTTAAGCCGATTGAGCGTCTCTTGTTTTTTCAGTAGCGCCAACTACGGCCAACCGTACGACACGTCACACCCTTTTCACGGGGCGAACTTCATTCATGCATTTCATTCACCCATCCACAGATCGTAATGTAGACCCGAATCAGAAAATGATCACCTCTGAACCAGTGGATGACCACTCTCTACATGGATGACTTTGTGACCACGACATATTTATATTTGCGCCAGCCACCACACACACGGAGAATCCTCAACCGGCGAGGTTCGAACTCGCAACTCAAGGGATGCGAATCCAACGTCCTACCAACCAGACTATCCTGGCCACAAAGCCTTCAGTATAAGGAGGATAAAAAATTATGTGAAATATAAAATACTATAACTATATTTAATGAAAAAAATTCGAGTGTGTTTCCCATTGATATTCTCGTATGTTCTCTTACAGTGATGTTATTTACACATTTAGTAATATATGATCGCTCCAAGCTTTAGAAGTTTGAAGCATGTTAAACTGTTGATATCTATAAACTGCATACTCAATATAATTTGAGTCCTATTGGTGTGATGCACCATTAAAAATAATGCAAAATTCTCCACAAGATGAGATTTTAAACCTAAGGTTACCAAATTTGGGAAGCAGTTGCTATATTATTAGTAGGTGTCTAGTAAGAAAGTTTTTTTTTATTTTTTTAATTATAATATTAATAAAAAATTTAATAGAAATGTTAACATTTTTCTGTAATAACTTCTGTGCAAATTATTTCAGGAAAAACACCCTGACACCACTAATTTTGTGCCATTTTTTTTAAATTTAAATGGTGTAGGAACTGTTTTTGCTTGGTGACTGATTCAAAAGTTTTTGCGAAAAAGAAGCAAGTCAGTTAACCGCAATTTAACCCCTTCAGAGGCGCTAGAAAATTTTTAATGGCGCAGTTAACCTTCTTGATGATAAGAAATAAGTGCACTAAATTTCGTTCGAATCCCTTAAGCAGTATGGAATTATGAAAGGATCAAGATAGAAACAGGAGAACGAACATCCGATAATATATGCATATTTATATGTATATTTTCAGTGCTGCACTTCAATTCAGTCAACAAATTTAAGAAGTTCCTTATCGAAACAGTATGATTTTTCAGATTATTTATTGAGATATTTGTTCAAAAGTAATTTATTTTAAGAAAATTTTGACAGCGCAAAAGAAGTCAACTTTTACTAGAAAGAATCAGCATCAATCACTAAAAAGGAATTCATGACATTATTTTACGCCGATAATGAATCATTACGGTGCCACTTATAGGCAAAAGAAACGAAATGCCATTTACAGGCCTACGAAATTTATCTACTTAATTCCATTTTAATAGTAAAAAACAATAAAAAAAGAAAATGTAATCAAACTTTAAACAAATATTTCAACAGCAGTGTTTATTTCAAATGAATTACAGTGACACTATTGGTTAAATTAATCTTAAGCCTAATCTTAAACTCATTAAGCCTAATCTTAAACTCGTAAGATTAGGCTTAAAGTTCTTCTTTTTCCCATTGTCTAAAAATGAAAGATGTATGTCTGATAAACTATCGTCATTTCGAAATGGATCAATACTGAACGATTGTTCAAAAGTTTAAAATTTCATTTGTATTGCCACATTTAGCACAAAATGTCGTAAATTACATTTTTTCACTTGTTTTTGTCATCCTTGTTGAATTCCTTTCACTATTGATTTCTGATCCTTATTGGCAATGTAAAAGCTGTCATCGTCAAAATAGTTGTAGAATGTGAACATAGAAGTTATAGAATGTGAATATTAATTTACGAATAATTTTGCAGGCCTAAATTAGAATAATAATAATTGTGATGAATCAGTAGATTGCAGATTCGAGATCCGATCACTTTGTTACAAGACTAACTGTGTATATGAAGATGATGTTATCTTCCACCAACCTCAAGTTACTAAGACAAACAAATTTAGAGATGTAGATGTAAGAGGCCAACTGTGGCTAAGATGCCAACTATGTATCCTTCCAAATTCAAAATAACAAATTGCATTTCGGTTAACTCTGTAACCATCATTATTAACATGTTGAATGACAATAAAAGTTCTCATTCAGTATAGAATTCGATGCGCGTAAAACACGCCTATGTTAAGTATATGTCTACTTGCTTTATCCCTTTATTCACTGTGTAAATTGCCTGGAATTAACAGCTATTATGTAATTAGACATTTACTTCTCTACCACATTTAAGAGATAGCAAAGAAAAAAGTTAGATAATGATCCGAACTACATGCATGATTGGTGGCAGCGAACGTGTTAACCCTTTGCACCCGAGAGGTGCCTCTCACGCACCATTCAAGACTGTGCATCATTTTTACGTTTTAATTATTTTTCCAATTTTGATTGTTAAAACGCCTACAGAATGGTACAAAGATGTTAATTAATTTTTCAGGGAAATTCAACTTGAAAATATTGTATGTATTTATTTTTCGGAACAATAAAAAAAGCCCTTGTATTAGGTGAATAATTTTACATCGAATTACTTTTCCGAGTGCAAAGGGTTAATCGATCTCTCCGATGTGTATTTTAGTAACAAAATATTTTCTATACTCCAGTTGGTTGCTGGAGCTTTCCCAGGTTTCCATTCAATCAAAACACAAACGTGGGATGGTTTCTCCCTGAAAGACCTATATGAGAACAATTTGCATCCATTATAAAGCCATATCAGATTTTTTTTAGATCAGATGCTTAGGTAGGTCATTTTCACAAATGGAAGATGACACAATTCCTTTTTATGATGAGGTCTCAATTAATTTGCTTTTGACTAGATTTGACCAGGCGAGAATAGAACTGTTAATAACAAATTCAGTTAACATTTCATACATACATACTTTCAAAATTTCAAATGTTGTAATAAATTGTGAAACATGCTAAATAACAAAGGAAATTGTATGGTCAGCTTGAGAAATCTATGCATGAATTTTTTTTCCTTTCACAGGAAACAAGAAGGAATAAAATGTCTTCCGGCAAGATTCAAAAATTGGCTGAACGCAGAAATTCGAAGTCGATGCGAAATATCAATTCAATGGAAGATCAAGATTCGGACGGAATCGGCTGTGTCGTCACGTCTTACCAGAAAAGAAACTCCGGCAGCGGGTTCCTGGAAGAATTCAAATGTCGTTTGAAGGATGCTTAAAATTCAATGAATGTATCTCTCAAGTCTTTGCAGAAAATGTCACAAAAACCGAATCAACCGTTCTTTTATCCAGTAGTTCTATTTGGAATTGAGAGGCAGGAAAACCAGAGTGTTTTTGAAACAACATAAACTGCAACATGCTGGAGAAGATTGTGCCCTGGTTGTTTAGGAAATAAAAAAAAATATATATATATATATAGTGAGGAAACCCACACTGGTATATATAACATTTCGAATAAATGCGAGTTTCTGAAGCTTTTAAATCCGTTTTTATTTTTATAGGACAGTGAAATAGATCTGAAAATCTTCAAGGAATATTATTCTTTTAAATCTTCTTTTGGACTCGTATTTCATTTTATTATATTACACCAAATTATTGTTATTAAGGAACTTCATATTTATTACATAATAAGAGAAAATTTTACTAAAACCTCTGTTTAAACCAATGTTTATTTTATAATTTACTTTTGATTTAATTAACATTAATGTTATATCTATATACTTTTAATAAAGATGAATGTATGTGTGTGTGTTGGCACTGTACAGGCCAAACCGTTGGATCTATAGCTTCTAAATTTGGGTCATATATACCTTGGAGGTAGCAAACTTCTGAGTGATTAATTTGAATTTTTAATTATAATTTTATTTGATTAAAATTTAAGCGAGTTTTTGGTATTTTTCTCCGTTAATCGTCAAAAATATTACTACAAAAATCTAATTTTTACACCATTTTAAAGCTTTAAAAATGATCATTTCAATGATACCGTTATTTAAACTTATAAATTAAATTTCTATTTTTAATGAATTTTTAAAAAAATATTTTAATTATATTTTTCAATAATTTATTTTGCACAAAATGAAAATAAAATTTCACCTGCACCAGTGCATTATGAGTTCGTGGAAAAAATTAGCTTTTATCAGCGCGTTGCCATTACGTTGACAAAAACTCAGAATGAAAGATTAAGTTAACTCTTAGTGCTAATTAAATCTAGGAAAGTGTAATATTCATCATTTTGTATAAACATCCTACTTCACTGAACACCGTCTTTGTATGAATTTGAATAAATAAAGAAAACATGGTACATAAATATTTGATTGAAATTTTTAGAGTGCACCAGCTGATCTTCAAAAGCGACTAGTTGATAAATAAAAGGAAATATTCTATAATTTATTTGCAGTATATAATCTGTGTTTGAATTTGTACTTCCTCATATACGAATTGTTCCAAGAGAAAGTACTATAATCGTTTAAAATATTAAAATACATGAATTCGAAAAATATGCCAAAAATAAATTCCTTTTGCCGATATTAGAGTTTGAACTCTGGAATAAAGTGCATCTTCCAACATGCAAAATCTCTATTAATGATTGTATTCAAGGCACGATTTGATCACAATTCAGATTTAGAGAATCAATACATCTGATCGATATTTCTCAGTCATAATCGACTTTTTAATTGGTAGTTATGTTTTCAGGAGCGAGGTGCAATGTGTACCATTCAAAGTTTTTATAGATAATCTGCAAATCCTAATAAAAGCACATTGTAATCATAATCCATCTCTCCCCTCAGTTTTTAATTAGTAGAGAGTATTTATTAAAAATATTAGATCAATATGTACAAAAAAACAAAAACAACCGAAATAATTTATAGAAACGGATGTGTGCAAGACACGATAAGAACATAATACACATTTGATTAATCTTCATGTCAGACTAATCTTATTTTTCTGCAATAATCGAATTTCTATTTTGTAATGCACGATTAGCACTGATAGAGCTTTGCCCATTTTAAAGGCAAGGTGCTGCAGAAAACGATATCTCTCAGAAAACACAGTTACAAATATTTGCGATTAACACACAATCACGTGTAAGGACTATTTGGATCCTTTATTACTTAATTAAGGCTCAAAATGACATGATTTCCCAATTTCTACGAGCAATAAGTGGAAGTTCTATATTGTATAATTAGTACACTTCTTTAAGATCAGCATTAAAATGAAGGGTTATATCAATATCTATTCTTTTCGTAGTAGAGACTTTGTGGCGACCTACTATGCAAGCCCAACTGTAGGGATTATCACTACCTACTCTGTTACCTGGCCGGCCGGAACTGAATCATTTTTCCCAACTCAGGAGAGCTACTACTACTTGTTCTTATATTAATTTTTTCTTTCTTGTTCTTTTTTGTGTAAAATAAATCTACTCTTGCTTTTTTTAAAGGCCTAACGTTTCTTGAAACTCTTAACATTTAAATGGAGGAATCTTTTCTATTCCCTACAACTTAATTATCCTATATAAACGGTATTACTTAAGTTGAATAACAGAGAAATGAAAAAAAAAATTATAAACTTCAGCAAGAATTAAATTTAATGCGTTAATTAAAAAATTGAGAGTACACCTTACTTTTACTTGATAAATCCGACTTTCAATATAAATAAAACATTACCGGGAAGTGCAAACATGTTTTTATTTTTACACATAACAAATGGTTTAATTCAGAATAAAAATAAAGAAAAATCAACGAAAAATTTCTAAATTGAAAAGTTTCAGAAGCATTTTAAATAAACATAAGCAGAATTTAGCCTCAAAAATTGAGAATACACCAATGAAATTTTTGCTATATCACGCATATAAACCAAGTGTCACTATTAAGTTGCATATCTTTTGGCTTTTATAATGGCCTCTGAACGTCGTGGTAGAGATTCGATCAATTTTTGGTGATATCTGAAGATATTTTACCCCATTCTTCTTGAACCACTTGTTTTAAATGGGTTTTGTTTCCAATTTTGTGTTTTTGGACCACTGCTTCGAGTGTGACCCACGAATATTCAATGGTATTGATGTCGGGGTACTGTGGTGGTGTGTGTAGCTGCTATTTACAATGAAAAAGACACCATATTTTGACGTTACGTGCATTCTGTTTGGGGTCGTTGTCTCGCTGGAAAATGGAATTTCCATCTAAACCTAAATTTTTAACACTTTTCTTTATATTGCTGCGACCATATGGTTCATCCAACTTGTTGCAGAAACTTTTCAAATCATAGGCAGAAGAGTAAGTGCTGAAACTGTGCGAAATGCCATTACACACGCTGGATATAAAAGTAGCACTGTTAGAGAGAAATCGTTCATCAGCTGCAAATTCAAAAAAAGCATTTGAAGTTTGCAAAACCCAGTCAATTAAAGACCAATAATCTTTGGAAGAAAGCTATATTTAGTAATGAAAAAAAAATTCAACATTTTTGGCAGGGATAGCCATCGTATTGCATGGAGAAAGCCCAATACTGTTTTGGATCCAAAGAATTTACGTCCTACAGTTAAACATGACGGTGACTCCGTCATGATTTGAGGTTGCATGGCTTCATCTGGGGTAGAAAATTTAAATTGTATAGATGGCATTATAAACGATATGGTTTACTTGGATATACTTCGCAGCAATCTAAAGGAAAGTGTTGCAAATTTGGGTTTAAATGGAAATTCCATTTTCCAGCATGACAATGACCCCAAACAGAATGCAGGTAACGTCAAAATATGGTGTCTTTTTCATTGCAAACAGCAGTTACACACACCACCACAGTACCCCGACATCAATACCATTGAATATCTGTTGGCCACATTCGAAGCAGTGGTTCAAAAACACAAAATTGGAAACAAACCCCATTTAAAACAAGTGGTGCAAGAAGAATGGGGTAAAATATCTTCAAATACCACCAAAAATGGGTCGAATCGGTACCATGACGTTTAGAGGCCATTATAAAAGCCAAAAGACATGCAACTAAATACTGACACGTTCTTTCTACGTGAGATATTACAAGAATTTCATCGGTGTATTCTCAATTTTTTGAGGCAAGATTCTGCGCATATTTATGTAAAATGCTTCCGAAACTCATGAATGGATGATTAATGAGTAATTAAATGAATTGATGATTACTAAAGCGTGTCATTTTGGTCTGCGAATTGATTGTCGAACAGTTTATATAAAGGGTGGTGAACTAAGATATCATATTCTTGAAGTAAAATAAGGTAAAGAAGGAAAAGTAAACGAAACTAAAGTCTTATGGAAACAGACTGCATGCAGTAAAAGCTATAATTTTGAAGTGCTCAACAATTTATAAATGATCTAATGAAGGAAACCCACAGATCTGTGACATTTTTTAGACTTTTTCTTTTTAAATAAACAATAACGATTTTTGGTATTTTCTTTGAAACTATACTTTTGATAATCCATTAAAACCATTAATCTTTTAAGACATTGTCATGGTCTTAAAAGGGCTCCCACTTTAAGACTAGAATTACATAATAAAAAAAAGTAATCTAGGTATGAAGTAAATAAAGTAAAATGTAAATGAAATGGTTATACAAAGTTAATTCAATTTAATTGGAAATATGATATAATTATTTGCCGACCGATTAATATTTTCTAGTTGCTATATACCGCTATTTTACGAAAACACTCATCTTATCCTTGATTCCTTGCATCGAAAGGAATATGCCAATTTTGTTTTATTTTTATAGCCTTGCAAAATACAACCTTGCTGCTCATCGGAAATAAAAAAAAAAATAACAGTTGAAAACTTATATTCAGCGCAGTTAAAAATTCTCGATAGAAGCTCTTCTAAAAACAATAATAATTATAAGTTCAACACAATAACTTATAATTGTGTTGAGTTTAAACTTTCAATTGTCATTTTTTATTACCATGAACAAAAGGATTGAACTTTGTTTTGTTTCCTTTCAATAGTCCCTTCGGAGTTAGATACACGCTGTTTCAAAACATCTCAAACTGCAATTAGTCAATTTTCAGCGGTTATTTTAGCATTAAAGAACCCCACTTTGTTGCTCATCAGACATGTCAATTGAAGCAATTGTTTTCCTTTTAGTCGCCATGGCAAAACAATTATACAGAAAACCGCCCGGAACTATGGCTGATTAAAACACAAAAACTTTTATAAAGAATAAATGAAAGATAAAAAGCGACATTTGCAACTATAACAATCTGCAGAAACCTTTACAATTTATACAAAACCACCTGCATCATTATTCTAAAAATAACTGACTGAAATTCATATCACACTCCGATTCGGTAATATGTCATTTTTATTCTTCGTGAATTATTTATTAGATCTATAATCATTTTGAAAAAATAAGGGGAATCAAAATATAAAAAAGAATGATGAAAACTTTTAATTTATTTTCTCACTATTTAGATAAGTAGTTTCAAAGTTCAACAGACTGCAATCATTCATTTTTGATTCAACCAAACACATTGGCCAAAGAAAATATTCTTAAATGTATGAACTTGGCAGAAGAGACCGATTCAGAAACAAGAAGAAATAATCAGAGATTTTAAATGGTGCACAGAATAAAGAGAAAGCGAACACTAAAAAAAAAGAAAGAAAAAAGGAGAACAAGGATTGTTTGACAACTTGGAAAAGTGACAATACGAAAAGAAAAAGTAATTGAAATCTCGGAGAAGATATTGCGATTTCTGGATTCCTCTGAATCAGAACATTCCATTCTAATTTAAATACGATCAATTGATGAAAGAATAATATGAGAACGTTTGAAAATATTATTTGTGAAACATTGAGATACATTCAAGTACAGATTGGGAAGATATAATCACTTTTAGAAATTTCAAACATTTGAAAGATTGAAAGATGGGCAAATGAGAATGAAATTAAAATGGAGTTGCATAAATCTTATAAAATACTTTAACTATTCTTTGCTGTTTGGTACCAAGAACAATTGAAATGTTCTTGAAAAAGATACAAATTTAAAATTCCATTCTCCGAAGTTTTACTTCTTTTTTAAAATTTGCAGAAAAATTAACCTTTGCATCTCACTACCCTTTAAAAATTTCTTTTTTTGGGGGTTGATTTCAAGAGAAAAGTTTTGGTGACAGATTTTTGTTTTATGACCCTGTATTATTATTTTTATGAACCTGTATAATATTTATGTGTTTTTTCTAACTATTACCTTTTGAGGTTTAGAAACAGACATATTCAAAACCCAATAGGAGTGGTCTCTATAAAAATTTCTCGCATATTCTCTTATAAAGGTTTTGTTCCAGAGAACGTCTTGCCTGGCAATCGGCCTACAATAGTTACGAAATAGTATTTTGTTTGCGAGAATTTAGCATTCTTATTAAATCTATTCGTATGTTTTTTGGGGGGAAATTTTTTTTTTTTTTTTTTTTTTTTTTTTTGTGATTACTCCCTGGCAAACGGTTAATAGTATCCGAAAACTGAATTTGTGTTTTAGACGCGATTTTCCCATCCGATTGAAACAAAAAATTTACACAGAGCTACACTTGTAGTTAAAAAAATCACTTACCAAATTTCAGATATTTAAATCATATTGTTTTTGTATTATCACGTTTTCATGTTTCTAAAAGTGACTCCTGGTTGGATTTGACTCGGCATTTGATAGATCTCTACACTAGAGACGTTAAATGTATGCACCAAATTTTAACTATCTAGCTAGTTCTCTTCGTTCTGTAGTTATCGTGTTAACTTTTATTCGAACAGACGAACTTCCTTTCAATAGATTTTAATCAAAATTTGATAGAAAT
Organism: Argiope aurantia; assembly: GCA_026543865.1. Taxonomy (NCBI): domain Eukaryota; kingdom Metazoa; phylum Arthropoda; class Arachnida; order Araneae; family Araneidae; genus Argiope; species Argiope aurantia. The sequence continues at coordinate 217,288 of JAPMOR010114338.1, forward strand.
ACGCAAATTTGGTGTATACAGTATACCAAATTTCGTTTTACTCAAAACGATTTCGAGTCATCTTTGTCACAGACGGACGGACATTTTCCGAAAATGTGTTTTTCGAACTCAAGGTGGTCTAAAATGTGAAGAATCGTCAACATGCCAAGTTCGAATTTTTTTGACGATTGCTATACTTTCTCTATAGTTAGAATATGAGAAGGCAAGAAAGTTTATTTTAGTTATATTAACGTCCCGTTTTAAAGCAACACTACGGCTATTTTGGGATGGACCTCGTCATTTTTAATCACGGTCAGGTAACGAGGAAGGCACCTGAATTGGCACCCCCTCTCCACACCACACCAGCGGGAGGACGTTTAGCCCTGACGGACTTAGCGTGCAACAGACCCCCTTACACGACGGTTCTTCGGTGAAATCGGGTCTCGAACCTGAAACTCTACAGCTCATGAGCCGAGACCTTACACCAGGCCACCGCGGCCCCTATAAAGTAAGAAAAGAAAATACCAGGAAACGTAAAGACTGGAAATCTATCAAATTTTGCATCCCACCACTTTTTCCTTAGAGTAATTTCAACAAAAAAATTTCTGGTGACAGGTTTCTGTTTAACTCACTTTTATGATTCTGTGAATCTTTCTTCTTTCTAATTAAGAATTTATGTTACCTTCTAATGGAAATAATATTTCTTGCTCAACGAAAAAATTCAGAATGCTAAAACACGCAAGCAATTACTGCAATGAGTCTATTTGTGGAGAGTAAACTCGGCAATTACAAAGACCGCCAATTTCGAATTTTATTACTATTTTATTTTTAATTAATTTACATAGATTTTTCTTAATTTTTTCTAACATGTTTAAAATACAAAGATTGTCATCTGGGACTCGATTGTTTCGTTACTAAGTAACACTGATTTTAGACATCCAAAGTTTTTGGGAAATCAGAGCATAAGCATCAAGTACATAAATAAGACAGCTAAAGATTTTTTTTATTCTCACATATCCGAAGCATATGTTATAGGCAATGACTGTTACTGTTGCCACTGAAGTCATCTTAGTATCTGACATCAGATGAAAAGAGAATTTTAAAAACATGGTATGTCACATGGGGGGGGGCTGAGGTGTTGCCATAAATAATAAGGGAAAGCTATAGCCTACTTTTGAGTATTTTTTTTACTTTTTTATTTAAGAAGAATACTACGAAAAAGTTTGTGAAATAAAAAAAATTCGAAAGAGAGATTTGGAAAAATCTCTATTTCTGAGGTCTCCCTGAGTTCAAAAAACAAAATTTTGAATTATGACTGTCTATCTATTCGTCCATCTATCTATCTGCAAGCACGATAACTTAAAAGTGTTTTGAGCTATCGGGATGAAGTTTAATATGTGCTATTACTCCGAATTCCATCAAATTATGAACATTACCTATTTCGAAATTGTCTCTTCGGCTGTTCGAAAAGAAATGAACGCTGCAACTAAGAAAAGAAAAGAGCTAAACAATTAATATTCAGTACACAGATTTAACAAATAAAGCCATATCTATCAAATTATCGATTGTCTGTCGGTCTGCAATTTCGCGTGCATGCAAACTCGATAACACAAATATGCAATTATTGAAATAAATATATAAATACGTTTATACGAATTTTTGTCTACAAATGTATTTATGTGTCAAACTTTGCTTCCAAAAAGTTGGAAGAAAGACGTTTAAAAATACATCATTTGTTTTATGATACTTGTGTATTAACCGCATCTTGACGAATAATTGCCAAAAAAAAATTGCTGAAGGTCGCATGGATGTAAGCTCTTTCGTTACTGTTGATCGTCAATGATATATGATTAATAGTGCAAAAATAATGGCTCTCTCTTTTTGCATTACAAAGCATACAACTTTCATATCCAGGACTCTGGAAATAAAAATCTGAAACCGATTTCTTTCAGGTTCTTACCCAAAGTCCACGATTTAATACGGGACTTGAGCATTTAAACCTAACAGAAAATTATTCTAAACTGTATCATTTACAGTTAGTTAATATTATTGGCTTTATTTTTTATCTGTTAATTAATTCTTAATTCACAATCAATTAATTTTAACCAAAAAATGCAGCATTTTAAAATCAAAAGTTTTTTGTAGCTCACGAGGATTGTTGCAAAATCTGAAGTCCGAATTTTCTGTGCACATTTTGCAAAATAATTATTTTGGAACTATGTGCATTCGATCTGATACGAGTCTTCCAAAGTCCCAATATTTCTAAGAATTGTTGAAGAGTGAAAGTTACACCATCTACAAGCTGGAAAGATAATGTTTTGTCACGGAGAAATTACTCACAACTTAACCGACCGATGTAATGTAAAAACCTTGTTTGCGCGCGAGCTAATGGTTTGGAAGGAACTTAACTGTACATGGCAGTAAATTTTAGAACCTTAATGCATCTGGCAGAAGAACCTTGGTCCAGGAAAAAACAAAATGAAGTGGAAAAATTTCGCGCTTGAAAAAGATAAACAAATATCTTGTTTAAAACTAAGAACAAAATTTCCTCCCGAATGAGACTTGGAAATGTTATTTAGGAAAGATTCAGTTCGAAAACGGCTGCATTAAGATCCACCGAGAGTCTTTCGTAAATTAGAAGCCCTTTTTAGTACAGATTTGGGATCCGAACCTTTCTGAATCAAGGCGAGTAGATGAGTGTGACATTTCTGGCGTCATAGTTCTCTACAAACTTCCCCATTCCTGCAGCGTGTGGATGTTTTTTTTAATTATGACGGGAATGTTCGCACATAGAAGTTCTGCACATAGGATATATCTGAAATACAAATGTATTCAGAATAGAATGCATAATTCCAGTCCTACTACCTGTTCAGAAGAAACTTGAACATGGTTTTTTTATGATATACTTAATTACTATTTAATAACTATTTTTCTTTTTACTTTCTCGCATACGAAGTATTTAAGTTTAATTAGATTAACGTCCCGTTTTAAAGCAACACTAGGGTAACTTTGGGATGGACCTCGCCATTTTAAATCGTGATCAGATGAGGAGGACGGTACCTGAGCTGTCAACAGGCCGCGGTGGCTCTGGTGGTAAGGTCTTGGCTTCGGAACCGGAGGGTTTCAGGTTCGTGACCCGATTCCACCGAAGAACCGTCTTGTAAGAGGGTCTGTTGCACGTTAAATCCGTCATGACCAAACATCCACCCGTTGGTGTGGTGTGGAGAGGGGGGTGCAAGCTCAGGTGTCGTCCTCGTCATTTGACCGGGGTTCAAAATGACGAGGTCCGTCCCAAAATAGCCCTAGTGTTGCTTCAATCGGGACGTTAATACAACCAAACCAAACAAAACCAAATCAAACCTGAGCTGTCAACCTCCCAATTCCAAACTTCCACACCTCAGCAGCGGATGGACGTTGGGTCCCGACGGATTTAATCTGCATCAGGCCCGCTTACACAACGGTTTTCGGTGGAATCGGGCCTCGAACCTGAAACCTTCCAAAGCCAGAACCTTACCACCAGGCCACCGTTGCCAGCGAAGTATTGAAAGAGAAAGTTTTATAATCGTTAACACATTTGAACTCTAAATCCTAACGAACCTCTACTTTTCCGAAGCCGAAAAGCACATTTTTGGAATTATGTTTGAATATGATAACTCAATAATGCTTTGAGCTTAGTGAATGAAATTCGGCATCCTCTCTTAACGACATATTTGTAGATTTCTGTCTAATTTTGAACGAAATGCATTATGAGGTAGTCTGTTTTTCTGTTCGAGTTCAGGTGAGTGCTACAACTACAAAACATAAAGAACTAGATTAATGAAATTTGTATTCAGTTTTAGTATTTAAATGGTATATCTGTTTCAAGTTTTAATTATATACGTCAAGGAATCGACTGTCTGGTGGTCTATGCTTTCGCGTGCATAAGAGAAGATTATTACAAAATGCAAGGATTTAAATAAAACAAATTGGAAATACATTTTTCACTAAAATTTAGTTCTGTGTTACCAGATTCTATAGTAGACAATATTTGCCTTATTTTACTATACTACGAAGCACGAAATGTTCATATTGCGGAAATAAAAACTTGATTATTAGTGGCGTTCGCAAAATTTTCAAGGTCATTAATTTTTATGCTAGAAGGAGGAATGATAATACCTTTTACTAAAGGATATGTGAAAGTTCTGCTGAGCTCACACCTACTGGCTTATTTAAAACAATAAAATTTTCTTGATCAAGGCCTGTGTACACGGTGACTAAAAGTATAAAAACCAATCCTAGTATCATCTGCCAACAGTCCTAGTATCCGCTTAGCGTTACGAAAGTGTGCAGTCCAACAGTATATAAATTTGTGATTTTTTTAAACACTTCTTTTTTTTAACTAATATGATGAATCAATTCATCAATAATTTACGTTACTAATAGTATTTTGTGATATAACAAACACCCAATTATATGAACTCTAATTATCTGGATTTCTTAAGAGAAAAAATTCCACAAGCAAAATCTTTTTGAATAAAATTGCTTAAGAACACGAAATAAACTGACTTGAATATGTTCAAGAAGTGGTATCTGGTTGATTGCATTTTATTTAATTATATAAGTATATTTAAGTACATAAAATTATTTAAGTATATAAAATGCAACCAGTAATGTTACTTAATCATGAAGTTAATGCTTACAGGAATATTTTGTTTTTTAATATCGTAGTGCTTTCAGATCGTCAAGCTAATCTGCAAATTGTTTGATGCGATATATTTGATCGCAAAATCGCTCAAATTACTCATTAGATCAGTCTGATTCTGCAATTAGTTTTTTTCTTAGGTAGTATGAGCTCACTGGGAAAAGGCTTTTGAAATTTTAATCAGATTTTTTTAAACTCAGAATTGACGAAAGTTTCGTCATTAATTCTCAATTAAAAAATTTATTTTTTCTCACTCACTTCGAAACATGCAATGATAAAAAAAACAAATTAAAATTAGAAAAAAAAAGCTTTCCACTGAGATAAATTTTATTTCTACACATTTTTTTCTCTGCATTTCCAAAATTTTGTTTTACATTTTATAAAATTCCTTTTATTGTTTTAGTAAGTGGAAACTACAAGTTGCGATAAGATTTTGTGAGTACATTATCGCTGCTGCATAAATAAAAGCAAATTTAAACAAACAGACTAAATATTAAAAGACTAATTCTAGAACAACATCATCTTATGAATTTTTTTGAATAAATATTTTTCTTCTTCAATTATCTTGTTCTCCGGGTATAAATTATGCTGATGAAATGTCCATAAAAATAATTTGGATAATTCCACCTCTACGGTATTTGTTTTCAATGATTTTTGTTTACTTTACATAGCTCGGAAATCTTGTTTTGTATCCATTTTATTTTGATTTCTTTAATAGAATTTCTATAAAGCAATACCTAAAAGATTGGTAACAGTAGAAAATGATCAAATTGTGGAATTAGGAATTCATAAATGTTAACACGTTTTACTCCTCTTAAAAAAAACAAATTATTTTAAATTTATTTTTTCTTTGTAGCAGAAGTAATGAAATAAAAAGTAACATTTATGTAAAAATAGTTTCCTTTCTATTCCAATTTTTAGTATAAAAAACCCCGCATATCCCTAAAAGAATATAATTCAAAATGAAAAATCAGGCACTGAAGAAGTGTAAAATGTTCTAGAATGCAACTGGATGAATGATCAAACAAAAGTCTAAATATGTTTATTAAAACAAAACTTGTATCTCTATAGATTGTCTCTATTCCTGATTGCAATGAAATCAAGATTAAATTCTCGACTTACCAAACATGGATTTAACACAGTGTCACTAGATTTCAAGAATAGCAGTGAGACGAAAAAAATAACAGTAGTACTTTCTCCCGAATTTTCTTGCATAGTCTCCAACGAAAGTGTTATCTGAATAAAGTTATAGACCACGGAAACAAAAGGATGAATGCCAGGA
>JAPMOR010114344.1:0-10302 GCA_026543865.1 Argiope aurantia
TCTTGTACGAGAAAGCAAATTATAAAAGCTTTATTAGAATAAAAAAAATTAGGAAAAATATTTTTTTAAGTATTATTTTATTAGATAAGTAAAATATACTCTTTTACTTTAATTATTTTCTGATTTTTATATTTTATCCTAATTCAATATAATAAATATCATGGGACCTTGAAATTTATCTTTTTAAAATTGATTACAAGGTGGTATCACTTTGTTATAACCAATTTGCAAGTGGTTTACATTCATTTAATATAAATGAGTAGGTGGTAATTATGTTTTGAGAACATTGAAAGCATTCACTGGAGCAATGTTATCAAAATACACATTTACACAATTTGAGATTTCTAGAATATCAGAATTAATTTAAAATCGTGGGAAAACTCTTTAAAAACATAAAATAAATCAATTTAAATAAATTTATACAAAATTGTAATATAAAGTAACATAATTGAAGCTAATATGAAGGTAAAAATTCTAAAGGAAAAGAAAATGTGATGTTAAAAATATTTCTTTCAAGTCCTTTTTACTTCAAAAATATCTTCTCTGATTTTGTATTCATGATGATATTTTTATTTTCTCTTCTCTTTTATCAACTCTTTTCTCTTAACGCATTTTAACATTAATGTCCTTTTTCTCATAATACATTGCTTTGTCATGTTATGTTACTTAAATATATGTGTGTTAGAAAGTCTCAATACTTCGAGTAAAAGCATAATACCTTCAAACGATATTCTTTAGCAGAATAAAATACAATTATTCTTTCATTGGATTATGAAAGATTTAAAAACATCATCATCAGACTGGAATAATTTTTGTGTAGACAAGCATAGATTGTATCACTTAATTATGACCTCACATTGTATAAAATAAATTAATTAAAAAATTATGGGATCCAACTTATTTTGAAAAAGGAGAAAAAAATTAAAGCGGCAATAAAAAAAACTATAATAAAAGTTTTGCATTAAAAAATACAACCAAAAAAGAATTATCTGATTTGATATATTTGCTAAATTATTCTCTTGGAAAAAGAAATATTGATAGCACTGTTGATCTGGGATTATATAAGGGATGCAGGAAAGTAATATCAGATGAAAAAAATTGTAATATCATAATTTTGGCACAAAAGTACTTCGGATCTTTTGTGTATTGAAATATTAGGTTTCCTCTAAAAGACAATTATGAAAAAATACGTTTTTAATAGATTTTTTTTCTTTTCCTTTTCTATACACTTTTGCTTAATTCTTCTTGTTTCGAGTTTGTAAAAATATAAACTTTGTTATCGTTTATAATGTACCTATATAATGGAAACGACGATATAATATTTTGGCATTTGCAAAAATTAAATTTCTTTTATTCAACTATTTTTAACGAATATTTGATTGCAATTTCCATGCGAAAACTAGTATTACATTTTTAGAAAGGATTTAAGACACTTTTTTTCTGATTATGATATTAAAGTATGTTAGAGATTAAATAATAGAAAATAACGAAAAAGAATTTTTTTAATATATATAACAATTAATTAGTGTAATAAAATATAATAATAATACTTTTTCTTTTATATATGGACCCCGAAATAAAATTAAAACATTTCAGGTACCGAATACAGCACTATAATGAAATTAAGCCAGTATAAATATAATAAGAAAGAAAATTACTAAAAATTAAACTAAAAAATTTTTAAGATGTGATTCTCAGGTTTTTATGGTTTATTTTTTGTTCCCATATTTTTATTAACAAAAATTTATTTTTTAACTCTATGCTCAAAACATTTTCAACCATTTAAGCCAAATTCTTGAAAAAAGTCGCCAATTATTAACAATTGTATCTTAATGATCTGCAGCTAGAAATTGACGATTTTTGCCTGAAGTTCCGTTAAGAAAAATGCATCTATAAGTTTTTGATTTATTAAAGCAGAATCAATATTCTTTAATACATTATAAGTTGTTCTTTGCTTTACGATTCATATTTTATGCCACGATGTCCGCAAAATTTCAAAATACTTTTCTGATTTTCTCAGATAGCTATTTGCAATACTCGAGCTACAAGAAAGAATCCACAGGAGTGGTCTCCCTAAATCTTTCTTGCATACTCTATAATAAATATGTTATCTCAGAAAACTCCATACATAGCATTGGTGTTACGAAATGTTGGCTTTTGGCGTGAATATAGCATTTTTCGTGACTATAGAATTGGCGATTATTTGCTGGCATGTTGTTAATCATATCCAAAAATCGAATTCGTGTTTTAGACAAGTTTTTCTCAACCGATTGATACAAAAATTTGACACAAAACTACACTTGTAATTTTGTGTCCATAATCCCATACAAAATTTTACGTTTTTGCTTCATTATATTTTTGAATTATTTCGTAAATGCAGATTGTTTGTCTATCTGCATGTTTCTGAAAATGCAGATAGACAAACAATCAACACCTTGTTGGATTTGACTCAAAATTTGATAGGTGTTCTAAACTATAGATGCTGATTCTATGCATTGAATTTTATCTAATTATCTCTCTTCGTTTCTTAGTTATCGAGTTAATTTATATTCAAATAGACGGAGAGACAGACTTCCTCCGAGCGGATTTCCCACAAAATTTGATAGAAATCTACAAATTTGGTATAAAGACCAGATACAAAATTTCATCAGTCTACATAAGGAGTAATTGAGTTTTCTTTGTCGCTGACAAACAGATGGACATTTTCCATACTTTTAGAACTCAGGGAGGTCTAAAACGTGTAGAGTCGTCAAAATCTGTTCGAATTTTCTGACGATTACTATACTTTCTCTTACCACGTATATCAGAAAAAGTCAAAAAGTAGATGCTGTAATAGAAGAGCATCTACTATACATTTATACTCTTATTGTATCCTTTAAATAAGACCAAACCTTGTTTTAAAAGCGAAAATGAAGATCTGAAATAATTTAGAAGTTTTACTAAAAGAACCGCGTGGCTAAAGTTTAAAAAAAAAAGTACTCTTTTTCGGCGTTTCAATTTACTAGATGAAACTCCTTACAAAAATAGAAATAAATATTATTTCTTCAATTCTTTTCTCATCTTTTCAATTGCCACCTGGCAAATTCTACTAGGAAATCTTTCTAGTAGCAAAAAAAAAAATCTGCTTCGGCATCTTAGAAGAAATTAAAACCCAAGGCTTCGTACTTGAATAATAGATATAGCTGTTTCGGATAAATCAAAAAACTAATTTCGAAATTATGAAGCCCTACATAACTCTCTAACTTTTTGTCCTTTCAAGAAGTTTTAATATAGGAATCAAATCAGCTTATTCCATTGTTTTTGTAAGGCAAATAAAAATACCTAGGTATTTAAGAGTTCAATATTGAAAGGATAGACTCTCCAACCCACCCGAAGGCACACGGATAAAAATACTGATTGACCGGACCGCCGCAACAGCAACACTCGCGACAACTGTGGTTGAGTCCTAAGGGCCATCACCGGCCACGGTGATCACCAGCCACGGTACTTCCCGAAGGAAGTACGTCACATCATCGATGGGAGGATCCAAATCTCCCACCTTTTTGTGTATGGAGGCGAGATTCAACCACCATACTGGAAGCTTCTCATCCTCATTACGAGGTGCCCCCCAAGGGGGTTACATTGAAGGAATATCAAGTCGTCACAGATTTGCCATTTTTACAAAAAAATCGTGATCATTAATGTATAAAAGGTTTGCGAAAAAAGTGTTATGATAGTGCAACAACAAATTGAATAAAACACACAATTACGTGTATATGTTTCATGTACTGAAAGTGAGTGTACACTGCGTTCCCAACAGAGGACGCTTTTCTTCTGTAATATCAAATAGAAATAGATCCAGAGTTAAGAAAGGCTTTCTCTCGTAGTACTATCAGTGAGTGTTTACTGCATTCCCAAGAGGAAATACGGTGATTGGGCAATAACGAATAGAAATATATCCAGAATTGATAGTATAAGTGAGTGTCCACAGCGTTCCCAAGAGGGCAATGTGGTGATTGCTCATGTAGTGCAAGTGAGTGTTTACTGCATTCCCAAGAAAGGCCATTGTGATAGTGAAAAAAACAAACAGAACCAGACATAGAGTCGAAAGTCTTCACGTATTAAGCAAATGGTAGTAGTTAAGCATCTTCACTTACTATAAACCAGCGTACACTGCGTTCAAAAGTGAGGGTGCTATGGTCATGCAGTAATGAATAAAAATAGACACAGAGTTAAAAACGAGCACTACATATAATATAATGCTCACATAGGCAAATTGCCCGCTTATTACGAGTTCCAAGAGCATTTTAATGACCATTTGACACTTTCACAATGTCAAATCACTTGTTTTTGCAACAACTTCGTGGCATATTATGCGTTGTTTCTTGAACAGTTTCGTTATGCGTGTTCCGGAATGTATGGACCTGGTGCCTATCGACGGTAATGCTGGTTAAACTCCCTTTAAAAAATGTCGATTTATTTTTCTGTGACGCGTATTCGTAGTCTTATGAACTGGCTAAAGAATCTCGAATAATGATAGCCTAATTTGGTGAAAAGGGGAATCAGATATTTTACATCACTTTCTTTTGTTTTTCATGCGTTTTTAAATGTTCACAGATGACAGGATTCCATATTTTCTGTATAGAACATTGGAGTTGTAACTTCATCCATAAAATAAATCCAATCATAATAATAGTTGCATGTGTCAGTTAGTGGAAGCATGTTGTTTTTTCCAAATGATCTTACTGAATATAATTGTTGTTAAATTTGGCCAACAAAACTTCATATCTACGCTGTAGACAATGCATGGAGCCCTGTGCTAACACCCTGTGCCCTGTGCTAACACTTTTATGTTAAAGATGATTATTCCTTTAAGCTTTAACTATTTCAATTGTCATTTATAAAAGAAATAGAAGAATTGTGTTTTATATTGTTTTTGTGTTATAGTGGAACTGGTTCTTTTATTAAAAAAATGGCAAATAATAATAATACTTTTCAAAAAAAATTAATGCTTAAAAATATTTCTGTTTTATGCTATACTATATGAGTCAAACCAAAATACTAGTTTGTGAATTGTATACATAATTGTGATCGTTGCAAAATAACAAATACTCATAACTGACAAGCAAATTCTATTCCAGGTAAGCTTGAATTAGGAACGTCTCCATTATCGGCAAGGCTTTGCAATTTCCATAGATGAAGGCTTACAGTACATAACCATACATAGATTCACCTATATTCTGCAAACTAACCAGCCAAATCAGTAGCAGAAGTACAAGAAATAAGTTAAATTAAATAAAAGTAAGTAGGAAAACAATAAATAATTCACACAAAAAACGACATGTATTCATAACTTTGCACTTACATTAAAACTGCTAAACCATGAAATTAAAATAAATCTTTTTTAATTCAACAATTTTGAATCCACAAGATAACTAAATACAGATATTCCGAATCTTATCTTTGTCCTCAGTTGTAAACCTTAGCAAAATTATTCGAAATTTCTGAAAAACTTGGAAAATTATAGGTACCAGCATGCAAGTTTTGTTAATTAACGTTCAAACAACAAATTTTGTTTTGTAAGTATTTCAAACACTTAAAAAACTTTAAAAATAAAGTTGACGATAAATAAAAAAAACAGTATATAAATTTGAGAAAGGAGAACAACAGGTAAATCGAAGAAACAGATCAGTTTAAACACCATACAGTGGACTGTATAACCTTATGGGCTAATCTCATGAGAAAATATAAAAGAAAAGGCGCTCATATTAGGATTAATTCTGTCTATGTTGAAGGCAGAGGAAGCTCTCTTGTTTACACTAACTTCTAAAACAGATTTCAAATTAAGTTTTCGTTATTTGCTTGCGCTCTTATATGTTTTCAAGTGCTACTTTATGCGAGTGTCTTGGCTGAGTTTTTCTCGCCTGTGCTTTGATACTTCTGAAACAACAACAACATCGCCTTATACTATGCAGTTGCTGGATCTTTTTCTGTCTAATAATAATAGACTGTCGACTTCTCTTGTTAATCTAAAATAAAATAAAATGTGTTCTCAATCTGTTTGCCAAGAATGGATGAGATCCTTAATTAATTGAATTGTGCATTCCAAACAATTGTGTAGACAACATTTTCAATATTTAAAAAGCATTACATTTTAAAATAAGAATAAAGATAGGAATAATAAAATTATTTCTCTGAAGAGTTTTGGAAAAGTTTAAAAGAATATTTAAAAGAAATTGAATTTCATTTCAAACATAATTGTGATACGGTGTTTTTTTTTAATTTTGAAATGAAATTACTATAAATTACTATACTATACTTACTACTATAAAATATTCAAATTGAAGTAGTTTGAATAGTGACTATCTTTAATTTTCCCTTTATAAGTAGCGCAATGAAAGCTGCAAAATTCATATAAAACATTGTTTTCAACTTAACATTTTATATCAATCCGGTATATGTTTAATTGAATAATAAGAAACTCTTTTATATTGTTGTTCTGAAGAGAATAACTGCTTGATTTCTTTTTTGTTTCACAAACTTTATATAAAACGCATTCTAAGAAATGCAATTACTTAATGTTCAAACCAATTTCTTATATAAGAAATTGATAAAATCCGAATATAAGATAAAATTCGTGGAATATAAGATAAAATCCGAATATTTCAAAAAAGTTTCTCATATATTTTACATTATATCACTTGTGTTTTTTGTATGTTCCTTCCTTATAGAAGGATAGAATAGATTTTATAATCATTATAATTTCCAGTAGGCTATAAAGGGTGTTTCAGTAAACCGTTTCAGAACTTATAAGAGGGGTACGGTACATCCTGACAACTCGAAATCATAAAGCAATGTGGGGTCGGAAATGCTTTCCTGAAGTGGTGTTGCACACAGAAGCACCATAAGGAAAAGAGGCTACAATGCACGCCTCACATCTCCGACGCATGGACATCGGAACATTCTGGAATACTCCAGGCATATCTCGAATCTCTCCGGTAGCTACTGCGATTCTTGCAACGAGCTCCTCAGCAGTGTCAACAGAGGTGTCATAAACTAGCGATTTCATATGACCCCAGAAATAAAAATCAAGACATAAGTCGGGTCAACGGTGGATCGGACGTGGGGGTCCCGTGCGTTGGCCTGCTCGGTTACTCCACATTGCTATATGATTTCGAGTTGTCAGGTTGTACCCTACCCATCTTAGAAGTTCTGAAACGGTTCACTGAAACTCCCTGCATAAAAAGCAGCTATTTCAAAAAAAAAAATAGGAAAGGTGTTTTCTCTGCATTTCTAAGTGTTTAATTAAAATTTATTTTCACTAGATATTCATTAACTATGAATAAAATAGTTATTTAATAATTCTTAATAATGAATATAGAAATCGATGGGCATTGGAAGTATTTATAAATTTTTATTCTGAATAAATCGCTATGAATTACGGAAATAATATTATTTAAAATATTTTCAATTTTATTCCATCATTTTCTTTCTTTTTCTATTTTTGAATAATCTTAATGACCTTAAGTATTATTGAGATTATTAGTCGTTATGCATCTATTCTAATTATAAGATATCTTAATGGAGAAAAAAACTAACTACATTAGAAAAAATATTCAGAAGCATTCAAACCACGCAATCAAACATCAATGATCTGTATTATAAAATCGGTTTTTTTAATTATTATTTTGATAACAGTTTGAGAATAAAACTTGTTTGAACCAATTTTGGACCTAATTACGTTCTATGGCATAACAAATAAATTTTGAATTTGGGAAAACCTGATCATGAGAACAACGGAGGATATGTAATCATTCATAAAAAAAATTCTGCTATATTGTAAGTCGAATTTTTTTTAAAAAATATTTTGATATTTAATACTTGTTTTAAAAAAAGTATTGGCTAATTCTTCTGCTTTACATTTATATATCTATACTTATAATAAAGGTCAATGTGTGTGTGTGTGTGTGTGTGTGTTGGCGCTCTACAGGCCAGACCATTCAACCTACAGCTACCAAATTTGGCACGTATATACCTCGGAGGCCGGGAATATGCACCTGGGTTTGTTTTTTCGAATTTTTAATTAGAATTTTAATTATTTAAAAATTAAGCGAAATTTTGGCGTGTTTCTGCTATAACTTTCGAAGATATTACCGCACAAAAACGATTTTTACATGAAGTTAAAGATCAAAAATTTATCTTTTAAATGATACCAATGTTTTAACCTTAAAGCAAAATTTCTATTTTTACTGAATTTTTAAATAAATATTCTAACTATATTTTCCAACAATTTTTTTTATTACAAAATAAAAATAAAATTTAAGCTGCACGAGCACGTTTCGCATTCATGGGGAAAAATTAGCTTTTTTCAAAGTGTTGCCATCACATTGATAAAAGCTCCAACTAAAAATAAATTAAATCCTTTTGGAAATGAAGTCTCCAAAAAATATAATTTTCGGCACGTGTCTGTAGGAAAGGAAACAAATATGAAATATTATTTTTTCTAAAAAATAAATTCAAGAAAAATTATTTTTTGATCTTTTACACTCTCTATATTATTAATCCAATAATTCAGTTTTATTTTAAGGTAAGTTTTGTTTAATATGAACAGGAAAACCATTCAAATCAGGGCCACACAGCTAATTTGTAAACCTTTAGTAAGACACAGATCTACTAAAATGGTCTAAATGGAAAATGATAATATTTTATGTAACTTGATTGAATAAATGCTCTAATAAATAACGAATTTTTTGAATTTACCTAAAGCTTCTGCTGTGGAAATCACGAATAACAAAATGTTCTTGAAATAATAATATTTTAAATAAAAAGAGTTAATTTCCAATCAAGTACATCAATCACTTAAACTGACTGATTTATGAAAATTTGAATATCACTATTCAATAAAAAAAAAGGATAATTTTAGATATTCCATCGATCGTTTCAAAGAAAATACGCCAATCAGCTCGCAGGTTTCCCAAGATTAATTGGCCTAAGATTATGAAAATGTTGAGTTTTTCTAAATTTTTAACATTCATAACTTCATAAATAAGTCTTAGTTGATCGTGGAAAATAGAAACATTCATTCATTTATTTAAAATTTGGTGTGTCCAGAATATTTCTCAGAATATGATACCTTACTGCATTAAATTTAGACTTCATAATTTTTGAAATATATTTATAGGCCGGAACAAAGTATTATTATTGATTTCATTTCAATCCTTTTGAAAGCAAAACTAAAAACTGAATTTTATGCTGAATCTGAGATATTTTTGTTGAATTATTGTTTAGATATTACATAAATTATGAAAAATATTCTGCAGTTCACATAAGACTTAAAAATCGAGCGATTCGGTTTGCAATACTCACATTCAATAATAATAATAATTAAAAAATAACAATAAAGATGATAAATAAAATAAAACGCTTGGTTTTATTAAAAAATATCTTTATATTAATTGCAATTTCATCATTTCCACTTTAAATTAAAGTTGAAGTTTTACCGGAAATGACAACAAATTAGTAAAATATATACAGTAAATTGAACGAAACGATCTAAACAACAGGATAAGTTTGGTATGACTATCAAAATTTGAAGATTAAAAATGTTTTGTTTGAGAATTTATTAAGAGACCAGTTACTTAAAATATTTAATTGAAAATTGTAGCGATTGGTAATACTGGCAAACCGGCTGGTCGCCAAAGGTGGCTAGTTGATTATACATTTTAAAGATTTTTTACACCGTTTTGAAATATGTATATGAAGTTCATTTTTATATATGCAGCTTTTATTTATAGAAAAATATTAAAAGGTCCTGAATACGATTCTGAAACATACTAAACTTTAATGATTCTGAAATTTATTTTAATTAAAAATATTTAATTAAAAAAGTTTATTAGTGAATTAAGTTGAATGTCTCAGCTTATTTATAAATTAATTGAGAATTCCATGACGATTAATATATTCTTAAAACATTAAAATGAATTCTTGCATTTTATTTAATAAATAAATATTTTTTAATTTCTACATTTTTATAACGTATGAATAAAACATATGCTTTTCTTTTCTCATATAAGATGTGTAATGTAATTTTAGTAGTAGAAAATATGCAACTTTTTCTCACTCATTCCTGAAAGTTTTAAAATTAGCTGGTGTTTCAATGAAAAGCTTTTGTCCAGAGTTTTACGAAGGAAATAAAAGAAGTATAGGTGCAGAATTTTCTGCTAAATAGATATAATGTTAATTAACAAATGTGCTCCTACCACCATGTGAAAAATCTTTTTTTTAAAAAAAGCAAATAATTTATTAATTTCAGAAAAGAGCTAA
>JAPMOR010114346.1:0-15155 GCA_026543865.1 Argiope aurantia
ACAATGTACCATGCCTGATTAACTGGTGAATATATGGCATAAAACCTCAAAATTAGCTTATTTCTATCGTAATCAATTCAATAACCAGTTTTCTGAGATAAATGAAGCATTTTAAGAGGAAAAATGAAGACCTTAAAAGTCGATTGTGCTGAAACAAACTTTTAAATCTGAAGAGGCTGTTAAAAATTTCATTTCAATCGATTTTTTTAACTTAAATTTATCTTTAAGAGAAAAGATTTAAGGAATTGGAAACATTTTCCTATTCAAACGTTTTTGTTTTCAATTTTAGTCTAATGTACCGGGGACATTTTATTGATTACAGAAATGCATAATTTGTATAAGCTTCGAAAAGTCGAAAGTTTTAAAATTATCTTTTAACAATTATTCAAAATGAACTATTATGATAAAATGATAAAAGTTTCTTTACCTCTTTTCTTCGAAATATGTTTTCTTCTCATTTTGGTACGCATATACCGCGTTCTATTCATTACAATGGTATGAAATTATACAATACAAAATTTACAAACACTATGCATTAGTTAAACATAATTTTATTTTTTTCTGCGCAATTATATTAATCTTTAGAATCTATTTCTATAAGAATCTATTAGAAACTATATGTTCAAGCTACATGGCATTCGTTATTTTTTTGAAATTTTTGTCATTAGCATATTTGAAGGAAAATGAGTTCGTTTAATACTAAATCTCTGCTCATATATTATGCTAATTTTGGAATGATTTTGGAAAGAATTAGTTTTTCTGAGCATACCGATTTTTGGATATGAATCTGAAAACTATCGTATCACAATACCTAATGGATTTGTCATTAAAAACAAATAATTTAAGGAACAAATATTTCCTACTGTTTCATAGTTAAAAAAAGGGATAACTTATATTATATTATAGAGGGAATTAAGCACTCCTATACCTCCCAAATTTTCTATTATATATTAAATTTTACTTGCATAAAAGTTCCCTTTCCTTTACAAGTGAAATTCAGGCAATTTTCATTGTCGAGAACATTCCAGTTGCCTTAAAGCAGTTTTTTAGCTTTTGTAAATAGTTTATTGTAAGACAAGAGTTCTTGATAGATATCAAGAATATATTCATTTCAATATTAAAGAATATATTAATTTTAACTTCAAACTTTACCACCTCTAATCTTATATAGTTCATTGCTTTTCGAATATAGTTAAGATTAAAATTATTAGCTAAATTAATTATATTATTTTCTTTAAAGGATCTCCCGTCAAATTCCAAGGCGACTTGAAATGAAGAATGCCATTTGCTAGAAACTGATTAGGAAGTTGAGATGAAGGCAAGTTAAACACTCTTCGGTTTAAGTATTTTGAGTATTAAATTATATATTTTTTGAAAATTAATTATAAAATTCTAATACAAACCAGCGGTTGTTTATTAGGCAGTATTATAGTCTAATTATCTGCATTTCTAAATTTAATTTTAATTGATTTCGTTTCTTTAAAATAAAATTAAATACTGATGCAGCATCCAATATTTTTCTTCCTATGACTTTCTTAAAGATTTGTAATTTGCAATTTTTTTATTGTATTTTTAGAATTCGTATTCTTTTAAACATTTGCACTTGTAAAAGTTATACGATGTATAATTATTTACTTAATACATGGATATGTTTATTACTCCAAAAATTAAATACATACAATTGTTTTAAGTAAGTTTCTCCGAAAAATTAATCTACATCTTCTTATCACTTTGTAGGTGAAGCGATAAGCGATGCACGAGGATAGAACCTGGGACCTTGTGGTTCTTAGTCCAGTAACTTAACCATTATACCAAAACAATCGTCCGGGTAGAAGAGTTGTTAACTGGCTTGTATGCGATCCACCACATAGGTATTTCTTAACAATCAAAATTGAAAATTAAATAAATAAAATGTCAATATGATGCATTGTCTGAAATGGTATTTGAGTGTAGACATCCGAATGGAAAGGGTTGATAAATTAACCACAGAGGAAAGTTTTGTTATCTTATTTTTCTTGTGATGAATCTCTTTGCATACAATGATAAATCTGGCTTGCGCATAGAATTACTGAATTTTTATTTTAAATCTGCACTGGAAGTATTAAGTAATTTAAAATTCAAAAATCATTTAGAAACGCTTCAACATCTCAATATCCCTTATATTATAACAGGAATTAAAAATAATAAATTTTTTAGTTTGGATGTTAAGTAAATTAGTAAGTCAAGAGGTTAAAAGATAAAGCTATAAATTAAAAAAAACTAAGAAAAAAAAACTTTCCCTTTTTAAATTTTGACAATCGTGAATATTTTGAAATTTTCAGATACATCAATTTATGCCTTAATTTAAACGAGTTTGATTTAAAGTGTATTATTAAAACTGTCTATGTTTAATTTTTTACTCTTCACGTTTCTTTAATCTTTTTTAAGAGGATTGTTTTAAATATGAGAATATTTTTAAAATGATAAAACATTGTATAACAATTTTATACTTGAATTCTGCAGTTTCAAACTATTATCAAAAGACGACTATGATTATGCGAAATGATTTCCTGCTTTTAAAAGTACAATATCATATTAAAATCTCAGATCTCATACCAAACTATTTCTCAAAGATCTTAACATAATATTTCCAAATGAATGATTTCATAGAATATTATATATGATTTCAGTCTTCTTTGATACTTTAGATTTTTAAAATTTCTTACTTGTATGTATGTACTCGATAAATAAATTCTTTCTTAATTTTTTCAGAATTTTAATTATCACTTAACTGATTAATTTAATCAAATTTTGATCCCATACTGGCGAAGCCCCTCAGGGGCTCACCTATTAGGTGAGTACGGGTGTCCCAATCCCAAGGTTCCCAGGGATCTATACTCCCTTTATATTCTGTATCTCTTCCTTCCCTCGACGGCAAGCGAGGGAGCTCTCCATGAGAAGCTGTCGCCGCTCTGTTTGCTTTTTGCTTCTCATGGACAGCCAAAACCCCGCGTGTTGGCCGTGCGTGGCAACCCTTTTGACAGACGGGTGGTGCACCGTGGTCCCCGGTGTATCAATCGGCTGGTACCTAGTCACCTGAGTGGCTAGGGTGCTAGGGATCAAGCGAAGGGGTTACTCCTTGGGCTTGGCGTTAAGGGTGGTCACTGTCCCCGGGGGTAACTCCCAGCGTATAGGTACCGATTAGCACTATGGTAAGTACCGAGGCTAAACATCTAGAGCCGGTGGCTGCCATCCCTTGTTGGGCTCCGTGGTGGGCGGTGCCGTCGGGCCCGAATCAATTTTCATATCGCATGGTTCCTCCCAAGAAGGGTTCCTTTAGTGGGCATCGCATAGTTCCTAACACTTTTTCTGTAAACCAACATTTTGATCGATATTATGTAATAAAACGAATTTCTGAAAGTGAGACATTTGAAACAGTTTCCCCTTTTTTGGTGCAGAAAGCAATTAGTGCTACAATTGGTGATGTGACGTCAATACGTAAGATGCGTTCTGGCGACTTGCTGATTGAGATTAATTCACGAAAGCAAGCCCAGAACATACAAAAGTTAAAGGCTTTAGCAACTATACCAATCAAGGTATCTCCACACACATCTTTAAATACATCAAAAGGTGTTATTACATGTGGAGAGATTTTCAACTTACCTGTAGATTTAATTACCGAGGAATTAAAATCGCAAGGTGTCACACATGTCCGCCGTATTACCATCCGGCGAGATGGACAAACTTTTGAGACTAAACATCATATACTTACTTTTATGTCCTCTAAACTCCCGGACTACATATATGCAGGCTACATTAAGCTTTCCATGAGACCATATATACCGAATCCTCTCAGATGCTTTAAATATCAGCGGTTTGGGCATTCGAAAGCAAACTGCCGTGGGACCGTCACTTGTGACCGCTGTGCTGAGAAAGGACATGAGAGCCAGGATTGTTCAGCACCAGAGAAGTGCGTGAACTGTAAAGGCGAACATACATCCTTCTCCCGCTTATGCCCACGTTGGAAGATCGAAAAACAAATCACAGCAACTAAAATTAAAGAAAATATTCCATATCCTGAGGCTCGAAAGAAAGTTCTTACACAAACACCCTCCCTGGCGTAAGTTACGCATCTATAGTACGGAAAAACTTTTGTGAAAATTGTACCTGTTCCAACTGTGCTCAAAATACCACCCGCATGATCTCTCCTAAGCTGTCATCTGATCCCAATACAGAAAAATCGGTTGGCAACACATCTGATACTGAAAAGCTAGACAAAAATAAGCGAAAAACAAAGCCGCTAAAATCTCTTAAACTAAAGCTTTTAAAACATGGACTGTCTAAGAAAGACCTGTCTTCGCAGTTAAAGAAATCAAGCACCAAAAATTCTGTTGCATTGGGACTTTCTAGTAGAGGTATAGCCCATAAGGACTTGACGTCCATTTTTAGAGGCTTATCAAATAGTCCCGATTTAAAACTCCATCCTTCTGAGGATGAAACTGAATTTCACATGAGTTGTGAAGTTTCAACAACTCCAACCATTGCTCTTAATTCCTCTTTTCGAAATAAAATTTCTTAATGGGTACCTTTCTTTCTTGGAATTGTCGCGGCATTCGTTCCAAACTTCATGACATCAAGACTATTCTTAACAAATTTCATCCAATCTGTTTTTGTGTCCAAGAAACTTTCTTGACACCAAACATCCCTTTAAAATTGCGTGGTTTTAATTGTGTTAGAAAAGATGTAGAAACAGGATCTCACAGTTGTGGAGGTGTCTGTATGTTTACGTCAAACTTGTACCCAAGCACACCACTCAGTTTACATACTTCCCTGCAAGCTGTGGCAGTACAGGTTCATTCAAGAACATTAGTCACAGTTTGCTGCATTTATCTGCCGCCTCATGATGTTATCAGTCAGCAAGAACTTGACAATTTAGTGGACCAGCTTCCTTCACCTTTTATCCTACGCGGCGATTTCAACGCGCATAGTACTTTGTGGGGTTCGGATAGCACAAACTGTCGTGGGCGACAGATAGAGCAGTTCCTATCAAATAACTGCCTCTGTCTGATAAATAATAACGAGAAAACTTACTTCCACGAACCCACAAGAACCTTCAATAATCTTGATCTGGCCATTTGTTCCCCTGAGATCCTCCCTTTGCTCAATCTCACAGTTGAAAGTGATCTCTATAATAGTGATCACTTTCCTGTAATAGTTTCACAAAATGACATTAATGATGTGACACCATGTTCCCCTCGTTTCATATTCCAGCGTGCAAACTGGAATGCATTCTCGGAACTTGCAAATATTACATAGACAATGGTCAGAACTGCGGATATCTCGGAAGCAGTGCAACATGTTATTAATACCATCATGAGCGCCCCTAATGAAACCATACCAAAGAGTTCCCCAAGTCTCAGAAAATTTCGAAGACCATGGTGGAATGAAGCTTGTCGCGACAGTTATAAAACGCAAGAAAAAACTTTGGAACGTTTTTAGAAGGTACCCAACGACAAAAAATCGAATTGCTTTTAAATGAGCCAAAGCCTTTGCTCGCAAAGTTCGCCGTCAAAGTCAGAGGGAATCATGGACATCATTTGTTTCCTCCATAACATACTCCACTTCCAGTAAAACCTTGTGGAACAAAGTTAAGGCCACCAATGGGATTTATCGTGAATTTACCATCCCAGTTTTGACTACAGGAGAAGTGAAACATTCCGATCCATTGGACATATTCTTGGCCTTTTAATATTCTTGGCCTTTTAATATTCTTGGCCAATCATTCGCGAAAGTTTCAGCAATTGATTCTTATAGTCCTGAATTTATAGCAATTAAGAATCGCGCAGAACGATCGCCATTGCGTTTTAATACCAAGAGAACTTTTCCATATAACTGCAAATTTAGAATGTCAGAACTGGACGCAGCTTTATCTAGCACCCGTGATATCATCCCCGGGCCAGACGGAATCGTATATTGCATGCTTCGCCATTTGAATAGAATTTCCCTCTCCAATTTATTATTTTTATTCAATAGAATCTGGAATGAGCAGATATACCCTCATCAATGGTGCGAAGCTTTTGTGATTCCAGTGTTAAAACCTGGCAAAGAACCATCAAACCCTCTGAATTATAGACCAATTGCTCTTACGAGTTGTCTCGGCAAGATCTTTGAGCGTATGGTCAATGCCCGCCTTGTGTTTGAATTAGAGAAGCAAGGAAGCATTCCCCTGTTGCAGAGTGGCTTCCGAAAAGGACGATCAACTTTTGATAACATGATCCTTCTGGAGACTCAAATTCGCAATGCTTTTGTCCGGAGGAATCACCTTGTTTCTGTTTTCTTTGATATTGAAAAGGCATATGACCGTACATGGCGATACGGCATACTTTCTACGATTTTTAATCTTGGTTTTAGATTAAACGTACCCATTTTTTTAATGAATTTTTTAGCTTACCAAACGTTCCGAGTTCGCTTGGGTAATTTTTATTCTAATTATTTTATTCAAACTGAGGGTGTTCCACAAGGAAGTGCCCTCAGTGTTACACTTTTTATTCTTTATTTCAGTCAGATACTTAATCATTTGCCATTCTCTATTCATGGTAGTCTTTACGTTGATGACCTGCAGGTCTCTTGCCAAGGAAGTAATATGCGTTTGATTGAGCGTCAGCTACAGAATGCAATTAACAAGATGGTAGCTTGGTGCGATACAAACGGACATAAAATCTCACCCGAGAAATGTCGGTGCATTCACTTTTGTAGAAAACGGAACATTTACTTGGACCCTGTACTATATATACGCACTATTACCATACCTGTCGTAGAGGAAATAAAATTTTTAGGGATCTTCTTTGATCGTAAACTAACTTTCCTTCCACATATTCAGTTTTTGAGAAAGAAATGCGAGAAAACCTTAAACATACTGAAGGTTCTCTCCAAAACAACTTGGGGTGCAGATAGAACTTCCCTCCTCCGTGTTTACCAGGCTGTTATCCTTTCTCGCATTGACTATGGATGCATGGTGTATGGATCTGCTTGCTCTAGCCTTTTACGACGTCTAGACACCATCCACCATTCGGCTTTGCGAATTTGCTCGGGTGCCTTTCGAACATCACCCATAGAAAGCCTCTATAATATCTGCCAACAGTTACCACTCGACTTAAGGCGTAAAAAAATATCTACTTTCTACTTTCTACAGGCACAAGCTACCTTGAATAATCCATTGGGTGAAATGGCACCATCTGCTGGACTGCGGAGACTCTATGATGCGCGTCCTTTTCACGTACGCCCTTTTTGTGAGAGAATGAAAATGCTTCTGAATGATTTGGAACTTAATGATATTACTATTAAATCAGTTCGTTCTTTCCAATTCTCTCCTTGGAATATTCCAAAATTTACCTTTTTGAACCCGTTTTCTGGTTTCAATAAAGACATAACTGCACCAATTGTTTTACAGCAGCTTTTCCGCTATCATCGCTGTCAATATTCTTCTTTTGCACCAATTTTTACAGATGGTTCGAAATCGGATGGACATGTCGGTAGTGGCATCATACTTCCATCTGAGACACTGAGCTATCGGTTGCACAATTGTTGCTCAGTATTTACTGCTGAGTTGACTGCAATTTTCTGTGCTCTTGAGAAGATCTCGCCAAAAACTCAGGGTAATTTCATAATCTATACTGATAGCATGAGTGCTTTGGAGACATTATCCAACTATCATAATCGAATGCATCCAATTGCCATTGAGGTATTGTCTCTTTTACAAACTCTTAAGGAAAAGGGATTTAATATCATATTTAGCTGGGTACCAAGTCACGTGCCCCCTCATGGGCTCACCTACTATAGGTGAGTACGGGTGTCCCTATCCCGAGGTACCCAGGGATCTGTACTCCCTTTATGATTTACTCTCCACTACGCCTTCTGCTGTCTCCTTTTTTTTCTTTCCCTCGAGGGTAGGCGAGGGAGCTCTCCATGAGAAGCTGTCGCCTCTCTGTTTGCTTCCTGCTTCTCATGGACAGCAAATACCCCCACGTGTTTGCCGTGCGTGGCGACCCATTAGACGGGTGGTGCACTGTGGTCCCCGGTGTATCAATCGGCTGGTACCTGGTCACCTGAGTGGCTAGTCTGCTAGGGATCAAGCGAAGGGGTTACTCCTTGGGCTTGGCGTTAAGGGTGGTCACTGTCCCCGGGGGTAACTCCCAGCGTATAGGTTCCGGCCAGCACTAAGGTAAGTGCCGAGGCTGGGAATATCTAGAGCCGGTGGCTGCCTTCCCTTGTTGGGCTCCATGGTGGGCGGTGCCGTCGGGCCTGAACCCCCATCAATGTCGTATGGGCAAAAAAAACAGCAACACCATTTCGATTCCACAAATTAACCATTTTCCATCTTTCTTTCTAATTCACAGAGTATCAGATTCAAAAGAGTCTTTTCATAATGTGTCCCCATTTCTTGTCGAAAAAGCCATTTCTGGTAGTGTTGGTGAAGTTAAATCCACGAAGAAGCTTCGATCTGGCGATTTGCTAGTTGAAGTTGGATCCTCCAAACAATCCAAACAAATTGCTAACCTGAAACATCTGTCTACAATTCCTATTCAAGTTAGTCCCCACCCGACATTAAACTCCTCCAAGGGAGTTGTATCCTGCGGAGAGCTATTAAATGTTTCTGTTGAAGATATAACTAAAGATTTAAAAAATCAGGGAGTGACCCATGTACGGCGTATTTCTATACGAAGGAATGGCCAGCTCCTGGACACAAAACATTTAGTATTGACTTTTGATTCTCCTAAATTACCTGAGCACATAAAAGCCGGATATATGCGCCTTTCTGTCCGAGAATATATTCCAAACCCATTGCGTTGTTTCAAGTGCCAACGCTTCGGGCATTCAAAAACTTCTCGCCGCGGGACTCTAACATGCGCCCGTTGTGCAGAGTCGGGCCATGATAGTACTAACTGTACTGCCGAAGAGAAGTGTGTCAATTGCAAAGACCAGCACACTTCTTTTTCCCGAAACTGTCTTGCTTGGAAGCAGGAGAAAGAAATAATTTCAACTAAGATCAAAAATAAAATTTCTTATCAGGAAGCTCGCAAACTCATAAAATCGAAAACGCCTTCAGCTGGAATAAATTACGCTTTTGCAGTTAAAAAAATGTCGGCAACCATATCCACTCAGTGGGATCTGAATGATCTATCTTCTGGTAAGGTTTTAAAACCATTAGTATCTACTCTAAGAGCTGCTATTCCAGTTAACTTGCCAAATCCTTCGCCTGTGTCGGTTGCACCAATCAGTGATAATGCTTCAGCTTCCCTGGATTTAACTGGTTTTCAACTAGTGACACACACTAAAAAGTTTAAAAAAGCCTCACCTGTGGAAACAAAATCTTTAACCAATGCTGAAAAAATTTCAAAATTTTACTCTACCTCACCTCACCAAATTCCCACCACTGTTGCATCGCAAATTGCGCCAACTGTGAAACCCAAATTGTGTAATACGCCAATAATTGCTGAAATAAAATTACCTTCTTTTGATTCGGCACTACAA
Organism: Argiope aurantia; assembly: GCA_026543865.1. NCBI lineage: Eukaryota > Metazoa > Arthropoda > Arachnida > Araneae > Araneidae > Argiope > Argiope aurantia. The sequence continues at coordinate 9,511 of JAPMOR010114346.1, forward strand.
TCCATAGACAATCTTCCTTTAAAAGGAACAAATCTACAACAGTCTAGTGAATCTGATGCTGATGCCGAAATGACCTCTTCCACTGCATCAGATGGGGACATGTTGGAATATTGTATGTATGAGGACTTAGAAGACCCGCCAGAAACTATAAGTCCTCCTCCCTCGATTAAATATAAAAAAGAAAAGAAAAAATACCTTATTTCTACGAAACATAAGAACTCGTAGTGAACTTGCATCTTACTTTTTTGTTTTTTCGATGCTGTTTTTTGCTTTTAAGCTTAGAAGATATGCATCTCGAAATTCTATATTTGCTTTTGTATATGTGTGTAATATATATGTATATATATATTGCATTTTATCTATATGTTTGCATCTTTAATGATATTTTAATTTTTTCCAGCGTTGTTTCTTAAGCATATTTTATATAGTTTTTTTAAATTTACCTTGATAATTTCTCTATTAGAATCGGATATGAAAAAAGTTTTTTTTTTAATTTCACTATTTCAATTTCGCTGTAATTTCAAAATGTTTTTAGAATTTTAACTTTTTATATTACAATACCATATGTTTTAAACCACGATCCTGTTTATCCACCATACGTTTGGCGCAGTATGGCCAAATTTGGCTCTTGCGCCAGTAAAACTCACTCAACCAACCAACCAACCAACCAAGTCACGTGGGCATTGTTGGAAATGAAGCAGCAGATGCCGCTGCAAAACATGCTTCTCTTTCGCTGTGTCAAAGCATCCCACATAGTGACTTTAAAACAGCCATTTTTTCCCGCCTGCTATCAATATGGCAAGGAAAATGGGATCTGCAGAGAATAAGTTGCATTCAGTCAAACTATCCGTTGGTTTATGGCCTACGATTCCTATACAAGAGCTCGACGTTAAGCTGACTCGTCTTCGTATAGGTCACTCATGTTTTACGCATAAGTATCTTATTTTTGGAGACAGTGCTCCGATATGTCCCACATGTCGGGTAGTTTTTAGCATTAAACACATTTTAATAGAATGTTGCTCATTTAGCTCACACAGAATTCGTTTTTTTAAATCGTCATCTTTATCTTTAACAGACTTGGTGGGGGAAACGTACCACCAAAATATTTTCAAATTCTTAAAGGCTATTCTCCTTTTCACGTACATTTAATTCATTTTTTGTATTTTCGATTTGTTTGACAACTAAAAAACACTTTGCGACTTTCCTTTTTATTTCCACGTGTAAACCATCATTGCTCATTTTAAATTTTTGAATTTTATATGTTTATTCTAATCTATTCAATTCTTTCCCTCTTTTGCAGAGGATAAACAGTTTTATATTTTAATTGATGAAGCAAATTTTTTATGTAGTATGATTTTAAACCATATGCTTGGCGCAGCATGACCATATATGGCCCTTGCGCCAAAAAAATTCAAAACAACAACAACCCATACTGGCGAAATTGAATTTGGAAGATCCCATGCTAGAAGTGCCATATTGCAGTGAAATTGAATTAAGAATTCTATAATATTAGCAGTGATAATATATATATTGAACGAAAAAGTTAAAAAAAATATTTAACGGAAATAAAATTTCGCATTTAAATCAACGTTTGATGTTTGAAAAAATGTTTTAACTAAATTAATTTTATTTAGAAAACTGAAAACTTATTTTAGATGTTCCTTTCACTGTCGATATTCTTTCACATTAATTTAAAAGAAATTCTTTTTCCCCAAAGAAATAAAAGTTATGCAAATTATTAACCAAAACGATTGCCAATTCATGCAACAATTTCCTAAAGATTTTAAATATATTTTAAATAGATTGTTTGCCAACGGATTCTAAAATCTCTACGCTTTTGGGCATGCGGTAGGATGGGTTTAATTCGATAAAATAGGGGTGAAAGGAAAAATATGAAGGATGGGATATTTACATTTAACAATAAAGTAAATTTCGGAAATGCGCACATCCTCCATCCATCTTCTCTTAGTGAGATATAATCGTCGAAAGATCAGTAACTTTTATATTTGATGATATATTTGTACTAACATTACTTTTTTTAGTTATTGAAAACATTTTAATGTATTTGAAATATTATTTCTGTCTGTTTTTTCATGAAATGAATTGCATTTCTTTATGGAGTTTTTGTATCTACTATACGAATTACGTTTATTTAGTAAATGCAACTGCAGTAGTAGTAGTAGTCTTTCGTATGCCATTTAGCTTCCTATTAACATAATTGTGTCTGTTGGAGTCATTGAAGACAACCTTTTAGCAAAAGAAAAAGTAATAAGAAGAGTACTGTAAAAATTCTACCTGAAAGCTTCCAGGATGTCAAGTCTTTTTCAGAAATATTTTATCAGTGTTCGAGGAAATTTCTTCTGAAATTCTTCTAGAGTGTTTTCTGGTCAAAATATCGAAAAAGTTGCGAAATATCCGCTAGCATGCTAGCATATACCTCTGAAAAAATTCCTTCAAGTTATATAAAACTTTTTAACAGACTAGAATATAAAACATTTGAAGAGCATCATTTGTTATTTTTGTCTGCAGAACTTTCTTTTATAACTTCTTTTTCAAAGAGTGAGGTGCAACAGAAAATTCTTATAGCGCTTTATATGGAAATGAACTCTATAAAAATATACATGGAGAATATAGAATGAACTTTATTCGAAAAATCTAAAAACCTTCTATGAAAAAAATTATTAGTAAAAAACTCCAAAGATCTAAAATATAAAGCGAAATACTTTCATTTCTTAATGCTACTCTGGAAAACAATTATTTCTTTTTCTTATAAAACCTTTAATAAAAGAGTTATATCTTTTCTTAGCTAAAAAATTGTGAAATATGAACATGGTCCTGAACGCCACAAGTGCTTAGATTTTCATTTTCAGAGTCCCACTGACTCCCTTGAAGTACAGTAAAGAAATCGGGGTATATATATATATACTTTGAACGTCTTTTTTCAATTGATTGGAATCAAAATTTGACACAGAAATAAAATTTACTAAAGAAAAATCACATACAAAATTTAAATTATCTATGTATTTTTGAATTACCGCATTCAACTCAGAAAGATGTGATTCACCAGAATCTCGAATTTGAGTATTTGAAAATTGCAGTATTTTGTTTTTGCATCCTTTGCATACCAGAAAATAAGAAACAGCTATTATTTTTAAAACGGTCCAAGCGCATGAACATTTTCTATGTGCAAAGCTTTGGTTCTTCAAATATGGCAAAGAAAAACGCATTTTAAAATGCAGTTGGTTTCTATTCACAGTAAAATTTTTGAAGGCTGGAAAATTTCCCACCAGAATTTAAATTCAGAGAACTATTGTCGCTAAGAGCTTCCGGCATAAAAAAATATTTTCGTTTTATAGAGTGATATTTATTGTAGTATAGTACAGATGAGAATTGAATATTTCCCTGTTTGATTCCGCAGCTTGGCATTGAGCTTACCAACAGCTGAAAAGTGAACATCTGTATTTCAGCCATGATAACAAATAAAGTGTTGTTTGGAATAAAATGTGATACCGTGAAATATTTAGAGAGCGGTGTTGTGTTCATTTAAATTCAAAACTGTATTTCTAACTTTTTATGTATGACATTGTTAACAAAACTACAACTTTTGACTTGTACTTATTCGCTCAGATTACTTATTTGTTAGGTTATTAAACGATTAATGTATTTCTTAAAAAACATTTCATTTTGTTATTTGACGATGACATGGATTCAAATGAATCAGTTCACTACAAATTCAAATAGGTATATATTACCAACTAGGTGGAAGCCGAAATCCTCCTACGGAGTTAAAAGTCCGCATTTGACTGTTTTGATAGATGAGTTTGAATAATAATAATAAAACGATTTAAAATATTCGGCGAATGTGAAGAATCGACGGTTTTTCAAATAACCGACATTTCACTTATTTGGCGAGTTTGCTTTTGTGCTTTGTAGGATGCCAAATGTGACGCTTCAGGAGAGGTTGGCGATTTTGAAAGCAGTGGTGAATTCGTAATTTTTTCCAAACATTCTTACATTGTGTATTAAATTGAATTAATAAATATTATTAAATGTTAGAGGAAAATCTTATAAAAATGAAACTGATATCATTTCAAAGGCGATTTTTTGAATTTTAAGATAATACGAAGATAGCTTTGTTATATAATTGTTTTGGAAGATGTAAACATCCATTTCTATAGGAAAATCATTGAGATTATCCATTTAGAGATATTTAATCCTATTTTTATGCCCGATAAAACTTTCTATTTCAATCATGTTGCTTGATTTCTTTTGTATCCTCTTTCCTTGAATTGAATTGACATTTTGTCTTACCTTTGTCAGAATATTTCCAATAAAATTTTGCAATTCCATTAATTAGCTAAGCTAAGTGCTCAGTTCAGTGCAGATGTAAAAACGTCCAAGGAAGCAGTCTGCAATTTGGACAATGGTTTGCTTATATTGGAATCTTGTCATTCGACAATAAATAATATGTGCGATTCCCGAATCAAGCAGATTAATGTTTCATATATATAGATATTTCATTTATTGGTATGTAACAATATTTTAATTTTTGTAAATACTATATATGGTGCTAAGGCTACTAACTAAAACTTTTTTTTACTATTATAATAAACCTAAAATACAATGAAGTATATCCTAATATTTATTGTAGAAGAATACACTTAGTTAGAATAATTTATTTTATGGAAGCTAGAAGGCATCCGTCAGTAGTTTATCTACAGAATTACACCTTCATGTAGTGTATATAAGTGGTCTTGTGTTTAGTCTTGTGAGTAAATGAGCCCCCTTTTTATTTCCGGGTATGCTTATGGATATTATTCAAATTGCAATAGCTATAGTAATTCCTTTTCTTTAGTGGGCGGTGGTGGCATTTAATTTATAGTAAGGCCTCGGCTTCGGAATGGGAGGGTTTCATATTCGAAAGCCTATTCCACCAACTGTCTTGTAAGCGGATCTGGTGCACGTTAAATCCATCGGGGTCAAACATCCTCCCGCTGGTGAGGTGTGGAAGTTTGAAGTGGAGGTGAAAGCTCAGGTGTCGTCCTTGTCAACTGACCGTGATTCGAAATGACGAGGACCATCCCGAAATAACCCTAGTGTTGCTTTGAAACGGAACGTAAATACAACTAAACTAAACTTTTCATTTATTTTGCATCAAAGAAAGCAACTTTTTTTTTCCACTTCTCCCGGACAGACATATAAGTATTTTGTTGTATGACAGTCTTTATTTTTTAAATATAAAACTAAAAAATAAAAATTGTTGAAATTTTAAAATGATTTTCAACGCCTAAAAACTTAAATCAGTGTATTAAAGGGATTAACAATCCATTCTAAAATTGTATTGAGATTTTAATTTAAATATTTCCCCGAATTAAAAAAGGCAGACGCGCAAATCGAAGAATGCCTTCTAATGGTTTTTAAAATATATTAATTCCATATCATGCATTGCTGCTGAATGAATTGAGACAGTAAAATTGGACGTGCATATCCAATGATATTTATAGAAACTGGAAGGAAAACAGCGATGATAAAGAAGTTATCGCGTGGGACGACGTTGTTTCTCCGAGCACTTCAACATCCAAATTTATATAGCAGATTTTCTTCCAACTTATTGGATTTGCGCATGCCAATTAGAGAAGTTCCAT
>JAPMOR010114353.1:0-12140 GCA_026543865.1 Argiope aurantia
GAGTTAAAGACGGCTTGTACTAGAATAATCTTTCTTATAACAGAAACATATCAATAAGAATAAAAATAAAAATATTTTATTTTAATTTTCCCTTTTAACTCTATGATATTTTTAAAATTTTAGCAATTCTGTATTATAAAAATAGAGACTGAACCTTGCTATCAACGGACAAATAAAGTGCTTTCTGCTTAGTGGTATTCTTTAAAAATCTTGAATAAGGAAACAATAGACGCAACGAATTATGAATTCATTCATAATTCCATCGAATAGAAAATTGGCGGTCTAAATCGCTGAGCTCTGCTTTGCCGTTTCAAAAAGGGCGGAATGAATGAAAAGGTTGCCTGAAGGCCCGAGGACCCTTTAAAGAAAAAGAAAAAAGAACCTGACCATTTGAAGTCAAATATTCCATAGATTTCATTTTTCAAGCGCATATCACCAGAAACTGCATAATAATACTAGCTGTAACGTTCTATTCTTCGAAACCTCTGAGATTCGAACGGAAGAAAAAAAAAAGTTATTTTTGATTTTTATTCTTTGGTCATGAAAAGAATACTTAGATCAGGACTTGTCCTCCTTTGAGTTTCAGAATTCCATGAATAAAATAGAATAATTGTGGCATTCTCTGTATTGTTATGTATAAAGAAAATTCTTTTCTTTTTATTATGAAAGATTCGCGTCATATGACTAAAGAAAACTGAATTAGTATAAAATTTATATTCAGCAAATATTTAATTTTTAATGCTGATTATGTGTTAATTACCTTTAGAGAAATTAAAATATTTACGCAAAAATGTTAGTTACAGAACATATATATTCTGTTTCTATTTGATACAAAATATATTTTGAATGATTTATTTAACAATGTTATTTAATATTTAGCAGAAACTAATTGCTTTTACTTGAATCTTTTGTATATACTTTAGATTTGAGTAGGAAAGATTTTTTAAACTTCAGATTTTGATAGTCGTATAATTCACGCTATTTTAGCTGTAGTATACAGTTATTTCCATTATTATTATTATTATTTAGTAGGAACAAGTTTTTTTTTTACTTGAATCTTTTGTATATAATTTAGTCATTGAGTATGACTTTCCCAGGAAAGTACTTTTAAATTTCAGGTTTTGATAGACACGTAATTCATACTATTTTAGATGTATTATACAGTTTTTCCTTTATTATTATTATTTAGTAGGAGCTTGTTGCTTTTACTCGAATTTTTTGTATATAGTTTCATCTTTAAGTATGAATTTCTCAGAAAAATACTTTTAATCTTCAGATTTTGATAGTCATGCAGTTCACATTATTTTAGATGTATTAGGAAGTTATTTCCATCATCACTATTATTATTATTTAGTAAAACTAGTTGTTTTTTACTTGAATCTTTTACATATAGTCTGAGTATGATTTGCTCAGAAAAGCACTTTTAAACTCCAGGCTTTGATAGACACGTAATTCACACTATTTTAGATGTATTATACAGTTATTTACTTTATTATTATTATTTAGTAGAGACTTGTTGCTTTTACTCGAATTTTTTGTATATAGTTTCATCTTTGAGTATGAAGTTCTTAGAAAAATACTTTTAATCTTTAGATTTTGATAGTCATGCAATTCACATTATTTTAGAAGTATTATGGAGTTATTTCCATCATCATCACTATTATTATTATTTAGTTAAACTAGTATATAGTTTGAGTATGATTTAATCAGAAAAGTACTTTTAAACTCTATGTTTTGACAGTCATGTAATTCACACAGCTTTAGATGTATTATGCAGTTATTCCTATTACTATTATTATTAGTTGTAGGAATTAGTTTTACTTGAATATTTTGTATATAGTTTAATTTTTGAGTTATAACTTTCTTATAAAATTACTTTTAAACTTCAGATTTTGATAGTTATGTAATTCCCACTATTCTAGATGTATTATACAGTTATTTCTATTATTATTATTATTACTTACTTGGTTCTTTTGTGTATAGTTTAGTTTTTTTATATGACTTGTCCAGAAAAATAATTTTAAACATCAAATTTTGAAAGTCATATAATTTGCACTCTTTTAGAAGTATTATACAGCCATATACAGTATTAGTATTACTGTACTATTACAGTATTAGTATTATACAGTATACAGTTTATTAGTATTTTATTAAACTTCTCTATTTTTACTAAAAATTTAAATATAATTTTGAACGAGAAACAATTAAATTTTATCTAATCTATAGTTTTGAAAGAGAAACAATTACATTTTATCTAATCCAGTAACCAGCGTGCTGGAACAAAGAACTTCGTAAAAAGGATAAGAATTGAAAGAAGAATTACTTAATTTTGAAATTTTATAAGTACTGCAGAATAAATTTCAGGACATAATAATATATATTAAAGAATCAATCTATAAAGGCTTATATTATTCTATATAAAGAACAGCGTACTGTTTTTCCTACAGAATATTCAGTAAATGCTGAATCTATATTTGTAGGTATTTTTTTACAGATACCATATAAGGTTAATTCAATGTATGAAATTTTATACCGGGAAAAGGAGATAAGACCTTAATTGGAGAATATGCGATAAAGATTCCAGGGAAGCACTCCCGTTATTTAAATAAGTTTACAATTCAGTGTCTAGTTTCCGACATCGGTTTGTAAACGATTTTAAATTATTAATACGGATTTAAGAATTCTCCCTGTTAACCATCTATTGTTACTTTATTGCACCATGCTATTCTATAACGTCATGAAAACCTATATCACTAAATAAATCTATCTTATAAGATGGTTCTAAAAGTGGAATTATTTTTAAACTCGAGAAACAAATTAAATTTCAGCGGCTGCTATATGTGGCAAGCATGCGGCCATTTTCTATTAAATTAAGCTATCTAAGAAGGCTCGCCAGAAAGATGAATGTTCCAATCATGGCAAGTACTGTTTCTTCCAAATTTCGCAACAAACCTTAAAAACCTTGACTGCATTATTCATCGCACGTTCCGCCTTATTTGCATTTCATTCATCAGTCTGACCGTGTAATATCGCGCTGCATGCATATCCCAATACTTCCTTTTTAAACATAGGAAAAGGTTTTCAAGATCCAGCCCCCAAATTGGAGTGAATCGTCTCTTAAATATAAATTATAAGATCAAGATAATAAATTTCACCTCTTTTGTAATATATTTTTATTCAGGAATGCGTGAAGAAATTAAAATATGGTATTAATTATTTTATTTTATAGGTTGATTATTTATTTAAGAGAGGAAATTCAAATTATTTTACATAATGCGAATTGGAATTTGCCCTGCCTGTCACGGAGCACATGATTTAAACGAAGCATTATCGATGCAGATGGCGAACTTTACATTAGTTAATTTCACTTATATTTTAGTTTGTTAGATATTACTGATTCTCATCATTAATAGCCATCTTTGGACCACTTCAACAATTAGAAAGATATCCTTCAAGTTATCATCATAGTATATACCACACAGACTTGACACTGGACCAAATTTGCCGAATAACATTCATGTAAAATTTATCATCTCTTCTCTTCATTTCACCCTGGCTTATTTGCAATATGTTATCTACTATGTAAATGCTTTATATATGTAAGCGCAACCACCTACTAAGTAATCCCTTTCACATGCTATTACTCTATACACCTATTTGTCCGGAGGTCAGGAATCTTGCGTTCAAACACTCCGTAATACTCACCTCAAATCAGCAAATCGTTGTTAAAGGATCAATATTTAATAATTTTTCAAATAAGAGACATGGATTATTATTTAATAAGTATGAAATATTAATAACAATTATTCTGAGAAACTTTTATCGCTACAAGCGACTAAAAAATGAAGTAAACTACAGTAAATAGTCTTCTGTCATGCATGTCCATATTTATTTATTATAAATAAATTTCCTTTTTTTCTGATATAGAGAATTATAATATTGACGATCATAAACTTTAGTTAAAGCTTTGATTTGTGACAATATATACTATTTTTTATACTATTTCGATTTTAAAATAACATTTAATTTTAATGCAAATAGGTAAAGTAGAAAAATACATTCGATAGAAATTTTTCATTTAAAAGATGTAAGTAGTACTATACAAAACGTAGTTTTCCATGTGTGTAGTTCTGCTACAGAAGTAGTAACTTTTGAGAAAAGTTTCCAAATCTTGCACGTGACTTAAGGCATCAACCAAAGTTTCTAAGACTTGGGCAAGTATTCGTCTGATTTCTCTGGAGCCACAGAAAACATCTGTGAAACGTGTTACAGATACACGCAAAAAGAGTTAAATCCAGCCTTAAAGAAAAGCATAACATACCTTGAAGGTTCAAAGAAATATGCCAGATAAAAGAATACTACGAAGTATAAAGAAATTCTTTTAATAATGAACAGGTAAATATTTGAGGGATTATTTATATATTTTTGAAACATAGTTGTATAACATGTAAGTAAATATAGAAAAGAAAAGATATTTTTAAACTAATAGCTAATTCACAGATATATTTTGAATAAAATTCAGAAATATGCAGTATTTTCTTCGTAACAAATATATATAAGAAAAAAAAATGGAGATAAAATAAAAAAATAAAAAAAGAAATAATACATATTTTTAACAATAAGTTTTTTGTTTATTTTTCTAATGTAGATAAAAAGGTTCTTAAATGCAATTCACTGTTTAATTTTTAACGATAATTTTTGCAATAATTATTCGGTACTTTTTCTATTATTTACGTAATATTTTTTGTAAGAAAATCAAGAACAAAATAAAAAGAGATTCTTTCAACTAAGAACAGGTGGAGATTTACTGGGTTATTTCTGTATTTTTGAAACATAATTGTAAAACAGGTAAATAAATACATAAAAATTATGCTTTTGAATTGATAACAATTTGCACATATATTTTGAATGACATTCAGGAACATATAGAATCTTTTTTTTTTCATAACAAATATCAGAAACAAAAATGGAGACAAATAAGAAATAATAAAAATATAAATACTAATTTTTGACATTTTTTTTAGATAAGATAAAAATAATATAAAGATAAAATGTTCAAAAGATATAAAGATAAAAATGTTCAAAAATATAATTCATTGTTTAATTTTTTGACGATAATTTTTGCCATAATCATGCAACAGTCTTTCTTTTATTTATGTACGTTTTTGTCAGGTCTTCCTTATAAAAGAGCATTTTATTGAAAGGTTTCATGTAATTTAGTAACAGAAGAAGACTGTTGTGCTTTAGATATCATTCATATAATATTTATAGAATACCATTATAGTTGTGTTTACTACCGTTAGTTGTCCTGGTATACTTTTAAAAACTCTAAAATAGTTACAATATGGTAACACCTACATATAGCTGGTAATTGATAAAATAATGATTTGTTCTGATTGGTAACTGTTCAGGAACGAAGTTTTAATAATTAATAAACCACAAGAGGTAAATGTTTAGAGATGATACAGCCACCGCAATATATCATGTGAGATAATTTTATATCACTGATTAAATACTTATTAAAAACAAACTATTTTGTGATTGATCAATATTTCTGGAACTCTAAGGTTAAAAAAACCACATGCTGCTAAGAAAAACATTATTATGCATATATCTTAAAATGTTTTTTTCCCTTACTGTTGAATTTTTACAAATTTCTGCATTTAACGAACATTTATTGAAAACAATATCTGTAACAATAAATTTAACCTCTAAATGCGATTACCGAAAATACAAAAAGAAAAAAAAATGTTTTCTATTTAGTTCGAACACTTTTAATACCACACCAAAAGTTGCTCTTCATAATTTAAATGATATTCAATCTCCCACCATCCCTGAAAAAAAAAACTAAAGCATAATTTGAATAAAGTAAACATTTGGTCAGCTAACTTATAAATAATGCATTTGATGCATTATTATATATTTTATCCATTAATATACATTTTACATTATTATTATCTCGCACTTACAATTTTGATGCACTTTTTCACGATAATAAATTTTTTAACATAAAATACTTTATTAATCTTGCATGATTTCAAGTCTATTTTAGAGGTGATTAACTGGTACCTCATTAATTTTTAATGCATTTCCGATGGAAAAAATACCCCTTCCTAGCAAAATTATGTTGTCCAACTACAAGATTTAAAAGCTCAATGGTAATTTTATCACGCGATATTTCTAACGTGAGATGCAAATAGTTTCGAGTTAGGTAACCTTTAAACAGCCTTAAATATAGCGTAATGAATTCGAAATACATTTATTAAAGACAATAAATTAAACCAAAAAACATTTTAAATGTAAAAAAAACTTTTCAAAATAATTTTTAAAAATAGTTAAAATTCGTAATAATTAATAAATATTTCTAATAAATTAATAAATAATTTTAAAAACGAATATTCGTTTTTTTATGTTAGTATTGAGAATATAAATGATGATTATTTAGTAATTCAAATACTGCTATATTACTTTTAGAATGAAACTATTACAATTACAAAGCAAAAATATATTTTTCTTTCCTCAAAAGGACTAATGACAACTCATTTAATGTCACATTCCTCATAGACAGTGACGTCATCATTCTACTATAAATATTGATTATTAGTTTTATAATAATTCTTATCAAATCAAATTAATTAAGAATAGTCAACTTATAAAGAGTAGCAATAAAATTTCCACATATCCATTCCTAAGATTCAATTACCCATGAATTATTTAAGTTGATTCTCATTCAAAATGATGGGACACAAAATGGCTAATTCCGATTTCCAAAATTGAGGGCGCTGCAACCATTTGTGAAATATTACAATAAAATATCTGAGTTTTCTTCTCTTAGAGATATTATGCATTTTTACTAAGTTTTATCTGCCTTTATGCAGTTTTTATTCGTATTGCTATATTATTCGCATTTGATGAAAGTTGTTATACTTTGTATTATTTATTTATATTCGCATTACTGTCATTGCCTACTTTATTCGAGTTCACATTTACGATATTAACCATTTAATATTATTTTACTCCAGATATCCTGTTGTGAAGCCTTTTTGAATAAGGTTGGGTACAATGTATCAGAATTCTCATCTTTCGCTTCATTGTCCAAAGATAAAATTTAAACAGAAGAAATAAACATTAAACAAACACTGCACCTAAGAATAAATCTTCATTTGTTACTTTTTTGAAAATGAATAAGATTATAGATCTGCCTAGATATTATATTACTCAATATTAAATATCTCTTTATCAGAGCTTTTAACATGTATTAGAAAAAAAAAGTTAAATATTTATACTGATAATGGGAGTTCTATGAATCTAAGCAAGACAATAAACTTTATAACTAAGAATCTTATTTAAAACTCGTTTTACAAATTATTGAATTTTTTCAAATATTTATTATTTATTCCTAAACTACAAATAATGCTTTTGTTTATGTAGATGTTTTACATTTTCTGAATAATCTTCTGATCTAGAATAATTACCTAATTCTGTTGTCAAGGACTTTAAATAAAGGACCAGCAATACAGTTATTATAGACGAGTTACTAACCAAAATTGATCGTACTTAATGATGCATTTCGTGGTTGAGTTGCCAAGGACTGAACTAGCGGCGTTAGCCGCGTAACGTTACCACTAGACAAAAGTGATCACTCGTGTCCAGAGGTTGTTAACTAGCTTATGAAGCTACCTCCGCAATACTCCTCCACCGAGTCGGCGGTGAGACGGTCGATATTTATTGCTATTAAGTGGTGATGTTGGTTGTTGCATCTAGTGTGCCTGATTTTATTATTATTGTTTTATTACCTGATTTCATTTTTTTAAAATTTTTGCTGCCACAACAGCTGCACGAAGGATGCGTAGTCTGGCTCACGGGTCACCAATGTTGTAGTTGAGTTGTCAAGTACCGAACTCACGACTCTAGAATTCGTAGCCGCGTAACATAGCCACTAGACAAAAGTCATCACTCGAGTCCGGACGCTGTTAATGGTTTATTAAGTTACCACCCACTGGTGGGGGGGGTAGCTTCATAAGCCAGTTAAGAACCTCTGGACACGAGTGATCACTTTTGTCTAGTGGCTATGTTACACGGCTACGAATAACGTTGCGAGGTCGGTCATTGGCAACTCAATCCCGAATACGTAACAGAAATGATCAAATGGGAACTAGCTACCTGATATTTTGTATCTGTAAATAATGTTTTCTCCTTAGGTACTTATACTTATCATTCAGTACATGTTGTGACTAATCCACTTGATCTAGCAAAACTAGCTAAATTTAAATTCAAATACTCAAACAAGAGCATAGTAGTACATAATTTACAGAGAGATTCATCTTCCGAAATTTCGAAGATGTTTAATTGTAATGATTAAGTAGGAATCGGTTAGTTGCGTTCTGTATCTGTAAACAACGTTTTATGCAGAAATATGTCTACTTAGCCTTAAGGACATGTTGTAACTAATTCACTTCCTTTGGTATAATTAGCTTATTCAAAATTCAAGGACTCGAGACCAGCATTATACAATGTTCATAGACGAGTCTGTCTACCGACTGCACTTGAAGTTGCTCAACTGCAATGCTCAAATGAGAACTGGTTACTTATATTTTGTATCTGCAAACAATGTTTTCTCCTTAATTACATCTACTTATACTTAAGTAATTGCTGTCACTAATCCACTTGATCTAACAAAACTAGCTAATCTTAAAGTCAAGGATTCAAAAAAAATGTACAGTAGTACATAGTTCCCAGAGAACTCACCTTACCAAAAATCGAACATGTTTAAGGACAATGATTAAATAAGAACTGGTTGCTGGCGTTCTGTATTTATAAACAAAGTCTTCTCCTTAAGTACATTTGTTCTAATGTACATGTTATGACTACTTTATCTAGCAAAACTAGCTAATTTCAAAATCAAGTATTCAAACAAACAGACCAGTTGTATATGGTTCACTTAAGACGCATCTTACTAAACATCGAAGATGTCTGCAATGATTAAATAAGAAGCAGTTGCCAGCGTTCTCTGTCTGCAAATAATGTTTTATGATTAAATATGATTACTTATCCATAAGGGCTTGTAGTGACTAACCCATTTCATCACGAATAATTAGCTCTGCCAACAGGCGACATGTCAAATACGAGGATAAGAAGCTTCCTGCAGGATGTTGTTTCACACTACCCAGGTGGGAACAGAAATAATACCTCTTGTCGGTGAAGGGACGCGCTTCCCATAGGAAGGATTGTATCGTAGTTGGTGACGGCTTTTAGGACTCAACCTTAATTTCTGGCAATGCTGTTGTGGTGATCGGGTCAGTCAGATTAATCCGTGTGGCCAAGATATGTTTAGTATATCTAAAACGTTTCAAAAGTCAAACACTCGAGGCGAGCAGTATATAGTTTTCATAGAGGAGTCATTCTCCCAAAAACCAACTGCACTTGAAATTACTGAACTGCAATGATCAAATTAGAACCGTTTGTTGATGTACTGTAACTGCAAAGATTGCTTTGTCCTTAAATATCTCTTAATTAAAAATAACTTGTACAGCTATTACTCTATTCATACAGGAAAAATGTTATCAAATTTATAGTAAAAATTGTAAATACCTAATCAGTTGTTTAAATAAATTTAAGTTCATTTTTGCCATTGCATGGTCACAAAATGGTAACAAAAATGAATAAAAATAAACAGCTGGAGTCATCTCCCCAAAACACTGTCGCCTTCTCTCTAATAAACTTGCCATGCCAGAGAACACCTTACACGGCATTGGCGTACAATACTTACGACATATTAAATTTTGGCGCGAATTTAGCATTTTTACTGAAGCTATCGTATCATCCTTGGCGAGTAATTTAGAGATTCATACCTGACAAGCATCAACAGTTTCCAAAAATCGAATTTGTATTTTAGACCCATTTTTATCAACCGATTGAAACAAACATTTCATGCAAAATTGCATTTGTAGTCACAAAATTTCATACCAAATTTGATATATTTAATTCATTGCATTTTTGAATTATTGCGTTTACATGTTTCTGGAATTACAAATCAACAGACAATCAAGTCAATTTTGAACCAAATCAACCCATAGTGGTATTTTGCTCAAATCTTGACTGGTGTCTATATTATAACTGTTAAATCGGTGTACCGAATTTTATTGATCTATCCCTGCTCGTTTTGTAGCTATCGTGTTAAATTATGTTCGAAAGCAGGACAGACAGTTTTCCTCTGAACAGTGATACTCAAAATTTGACAGATATGTGTGTGTCAAATTTCTTCCGTTTAGCTCAAAGCATTTTTGAGTGGTCTTTATCACAGACAGAAGGACATTTTCCCGAAAATGTGCTTTCCGAACTGAGGGAGATAAAAAATCTGGAGATTCGTCAAAATCTGGAGTTCGAATTTTTTGACGATTACTCTACTTTTTCTATACTTCTATACCAGAAAGTAAAAATGTAATTTTTCCTTTTTCCACTTACAGGCATCAAACATCATTTACCGAGTTAGACCAATTACTGTAAACGAAAGCCATAAGAACTAGATGAGAAAAATCATTCCAACATTGATTATCTGTTAGAGAAATAAAGCACGTAGTTAAGATTTAATGGACGACGCCCAGCAACTAATCCATTAAACAGTTTATCTCAACGTTTCATTTCTTCCGATTTCAATTTTATCGACGGAAAGGAAACGGAAATATATCTCGAAAAGCATTAAGTCAATGTAACATATGGTCTTATACCTAAGCAATTTTTTTTATTTTAAACTACATTGGTAAAATTTGATATAAAACGATTTTATATTTTAAAAAGAAGGTTAACATTTTTTTCTTCTTTTTCTAGACTTTTATTGCATGAAAGATTGTTCATACATCATCCACTTTTACTTATTTTTAAACGAAAAAAAGTTTTAATTTAACTAGAATTTTATCACCATTAAAAATTTATTTCTGCCTTTTATTAATTAAAAATTTCTGTCATTTATTAAATAAGTTATTCACACTATTGTTTTTCTTTCAACTTTGATATATTCGATATGTGTCAAACAAATAATTCCAATATTCACTAAAGTAGGAAGTAAATGAAATAATCTACATGCCAAAGATTTCATGACAAAATGCTACACAGGCCTCAAAATAATATTCAACATTCAAGAAATTGTTGTCAATTCGGAACAACGTTAGCACAACTAGTTGAGAAATTATAGAAAAAAAGTATCTATTAATTCTTCTCCTCTCTATTAATTTTCACCTTCTCAACTCCCCTTCATCCTAAAGTAAAATCTTCTGTTATGTAAGCTGCCAAAGTTGAACATGTGCCAACTGCTAGACGTTTATGTCACATATATTCCATGTGATGGAAAATCCTTCTAATGATGTTTCTAACCTTCCTTCACGTCATTAATTAATCCTTTATTGTAACATCTTCGTGTGTCTGTTGCTGCATAAATAAATACTTTTTATATTTAACAATATTCGCTGCTTAAATCCCCAACAATGTATCGTTCATCGCATTCTCAGACAAAACTTTCGGTGATCTGAATTACTAATTTCACATTTTCAAACAACTTTAAACATTGAAAATTTTTGACAAATTATAAATTTAATTCCTCTCAAAGCAGAATTATAACACAGCCTCACCTATCATCTCTTTCAAAAAACATAGGTCTCTAAAGGTATCTTTTTAATGACAAAAATAACAGAACTTAAAGTAAACGCTAAGTACTCATAATAAAGATGATAATTCAAATGTGCTAATTTTTAAATCAAGATATATGAATTTGTGAAATACCTATGGTATATAACATCATGATTAAAAAAATACAGTTTATTAGTTTAGTTACCTTATAAATTTAAACCAACAATTGAGCCGTTTATTTTGAAAATAGGGCAAGTCCATTTTTTGTTATTGCGAGATATTTAAAAGTTTGCATTTCAATAAATTTAAAAATATTGATAAGTATTAATAGATATATTTTTTTGCATTTTGTGGCACCAGATAATGTAAGTTTATAATCCAATAGTGAATACAGTGCTAACTAAAAAAATAAGAGTTTTATTATAACTAAATGAACTTGTCTTACTGTCAAAATTAATGAATTATTGTAAACGTTCATTTAATTGGGAAATATTTCAGTTACATCATTTTGTTTTTTA
>JAPMOR010114353.1:17140-67711 GCA_026543865.1 Argiope aurantia
ATCTCCTTTTTTTCATAAATAAAAGATAATTTTATAATTCTGAAATAACTTAATATTGCTCGTTGTGGTGGCAAATCGACAATTTTAAATTCAACATCTCGTTCTATCGAGGTTTTGTAGATCATTTTGTATGGTGCATCCCTTGTAAATCTGATTCAGCATATGAGCCGTTTATTTTGAAAGTGGGGCAAGTCCATTTTTGAAAAAAAATGGAGATAATGGTAATATAGATAAAACTCGTTATGATATTTTTTATGCGTAAGCAATTTAAAGTAAAAAAAAAAAAATTCATATTCAACTATTTTGAAGATGGCAGTTTTAGCTCTTAACAATGTTGACAATTTGTTGCAAGTCCATCTAAGATTGAAATTATTTTTAACCGAACATATTACGGCAAAATTTAGCTCCGTTTGCAATATGGTGAAGCCAATGTGGCCGTTTGATATCTTGTCTGAAATCTAGGGTGTTTCTATCTATCTATCTATCTTTGATAATGAAAATCGATGGTTGTACAGTGTTTCATAAATAATAAAAAGTATATCTTAATTTTGTGTTTCAATAATACTACAGCATCATGTGTGCATCTCTGATCAGATCTGCATTTAATTAGGCCCGCTTCAGATATGCATCAAAATAGAACTGCATCCAGTTAGGCCCGCCTCTAAATAGATCTGCATCTAATTATATCTCAATCAGGTCTGCATTTAATTAAGCCCGCATCAGACCGGCATCTAATTACATCTGTATCTAAATAGAACGACATCTAATTAGGCCTGCATCAAGTCTGCATCTAATTAGGCCTGCTTCAGATCTGCATTTGATTATATCCATATCAAAATAGATCTGCATAAGGTGCGCATCTAATTAGGCCTGCATCATATCTGCATTTAATTAGATAATATCTAAATAGATATTCAACCGATCTACATGCAATGAGATCCATATCTAAATAGAGCTGCATCAATCCTGCATCTAATTAGATCTGAACCAGGAACTAATTAGGACCGCATCAGACATGCATCTAATTAGAACTGCATGTAATTAGGCCTAATTAGATCTGCATCTAATTAGTTTCGCATCAGATCAGCGTCTAATTAGATCCACATCTAAATAGAACTACAACTAATTAGGCCTACTGAAAGTCTGCATCTTATTAGGCCTGTATGAGGTCTGCATCTAATATGATCCATATCTAAATAGACCTACATCAGGTGTGCATCTAATTAGGTCCTCATCAGACTTGCATCTAATTAGGCCGGCATCAGATTCGCATCTAATAAAGACCGTCTCTAAACAGATCTACATCTAATTAGATCTAAATGAGGTGTGCATCTAATTAGACCCTCATCAGACCTGCATCTATGTAGAACTGCTTCTATTTAGACCCGAACCTAATCAGATCTGATACAGGTCTGCATATGATTAGGTCCGAATCAGACCTGCATCTTATTGGATCTGCTTCTAATTAGAACTACATGTAACTAGATCTATTTAGATATGCATCTAATTAGGCCTGCATCAGATATTTTTCTAATTAGATCCGCATAAGATCGTTCTTCTAGTTAGATTCGCATTTAAATAAAATTGCATCTAATTAGACCTGTATCTAGTCAGCATCTAATTATGCCCCCTCAGATTTACATCTAATTAGATCAATATTTAAATCTGTATCAGATTTGCATCTAATTAGATCGGAATCAGGTCTGCATCTAATCAGGCCAGAATCAGTCCTGCATCTAATTAAGCGTGCATGAGATCCGCATCTAAATATAACTGCATCTAATTAGGCCTGAATCTAATTATATTTGAATCAGGACTGCATCTTATTAAGAACGCTTCAGAACTGCATCTAATTAGAGCAGTAAATAACTAGATATATTCAAATCTGCATCTAATAAGTCCCACATCGGTTCTGCATCTAATTTGGTCTGCATGAAGTCTACATCTAATTAGGCCCCCATCAGATCTACATCTAATTAGATCCATTTCTAAATCTGCATCAGGTTTGCATGTAATTGTATGGGATTCAGGTCTGCATCCAATTAGGCCAGTATCAGATCGGCATCTAATAAGGCCCGTCTCAAAACAGATCTGCATCTAATTAGATCTGAATCAGGTCTTATCTAAATAGACTCTCATCAGACCTGCATCTAAATAAAACTGCATCTAATTAGGCCCGAACCTAATCAGATTTGAATCAGGTCTGCATCTGATTCGGCCCGAATCAGAATTGCATCTTATTAGATCTGCTTCTAATTAGAACTGCATGTAACTAGATATATTTAGATCTGCTTCTAATTAGAACTGCATGTAACTAGATCTATTTAGATCTGCATCTAATTCGGCTCGCATCAGAACTGCATCTAATTACATCTGCATCAATTGAGAGCTCTAAATAACTAGATATATTCAAATTTGTATCTAATAAGGCATACATCGGATCTGCATCTAATTAGATCCGCATCTAAATAGAACTGCATCTAATTAGAATTACATCAAGTCAACATCTAATTAGGCCCACATCAGATCTACATCTAATTAGGTCCATATCTAAATCTGCATCAGGTTTGTATCTAATTAGATCGGAATTAGGTCTGTATCTAATTAGGCCAGCATCAGTACTGCATCTAATTAAGCGCGCATGAGATTGGCATCTAAATAGAACTGCATCTAATTAGGGTCACATTTAAATGCATCTTATTAGGCCCGCATCTAAATAGATCTGCATCTAATTATATGTGATTCAAGTCTGTATCTTATTAGGCCCGCATTGGAACTGCATCTAATTACATCTGCATTTATTTATTGCTGTAAATAAGATATATTCACATCTGCATGTAATAAGACCCACATCAGATCTGCATGTAGTTAGAGCCGCATCTAATTAGGACTGAATCTAATTAGGCCTGCATCAAGTTTGCATCTAATTAGATCTGCATCTAAATAGAACTGAATCTAATTGGCCCTGCATCAAGTTTGCATCTAATTTGGCCTCTATCAGATCTGCATCTAATTAGATCCATGTGAGCCATTTATTTTGAAAGTGGGGCAAGTCTGTTTTTGAAAAAAAAATTAGATAATGGTAGTTATAACTTGTTATGATCCTTTTATGCGTAAACAATTTAAAGTAAAAAAAAAATCAGATTCTAGTATTTTAGAGATGACAGAAGATGCGCTACCCCTATGCCAGGACGCCGGCAAATCGGTGGTTGTACGGTGTTTCATAAATAATAATAAAAGTATATCTTACTTTTGTGTTACGATTCTAATATGTTTACTTCTAACACCGATTGTTCAGTCCAGTGACAATGAAATAAATATCATTGATCATACCTTTTTGTTGTCAGGATATTCAGTTTATCGAACGATCGGTGATTTTGGAGTGGTAAAACTGGCAATCCGGAAAACCAGTTCCTTGTATATTACCGAGGATTACTTTAAAGTAAGACAAAATTGTCAAAAATATAATAAATGTTTAATACATGAAATGAAACGAGGATATTTATTTTCAACCCAACCTCTGGAGAAAGCGGTTTTAAAAAGAAATAAAAATACCGATGGAGAAACCGTGATTGTTTTACTATAATATAGTTATATTATTATTATTATTGAAACAAAAAATTAAGATATATTTTTAATTTTCATGAAACACTGTACAACCACCGATTTTCCTTATCAAAGATAGATAGATAGAAACATCCTAGATTTCAGACATGATATCAAATAACCACATTTGTTTCACCATGCAGCAACCGGAGCTGAATTTTGCCGCAATAAAAATAATTTCAATCTAAGATGGAATTGCACCACTTTCAAAATCAACATATTTTCAATACTGTTAAGAGCTAAAACTGCCATCTCCAAAATACTAGAATCTGATTTTTTTTTTTACTTTAAATTGTTTACGCATAAATAAGATCCTAACAAGTTTTATCTATATTAACATTATCACCATTTTTTTTTCAAAAATGGACTTGCCCCACTTATAAATGGTTCAATTCGTGTTTAGATGAATTTTTTTCGTGTATCTCGGAAACAACTATAACGATTTTGATCAAGTTTTATATTTAAAATAAGGTTTAGCTTTTTAAGTTTATCCGTATAGATGCTTTCATTGAAAAAATTAAATTTTATACACATTTTAAAAATTAACTATTAGAAAAATCATATTAAATATCTGCTTCAAACTGTGGGAGTGCAATATAATGGTAAGAACAATAAGACATGTGTTTCGGATCCTCGTTTCGAGTCGCGCTTTTTGCTTTATTTTTTACTTATGTAATTATATTTAATATTTTTGACTTTTAAGTTTAACTATATAGGTCCTTTCCAGAAAAAAGGAAATTTTAAACAAAAAAATGCATTTTTTATAACTATTAGATCCTTTTTCTATCTGCTCTCATGCTGACAATGTTATGGAGTGCCGTCTCGGACCCGATTTCACCGTGGCAAAACTGAGAGCAAGTTCAAAAATATGATTAATAAATTATAAAATGAATACTGTAATATAGCAGATTGTTTCGATTAACATGTTAGATTAATGGCATTCATAATTTTTAAAAAATTTAAATGGTCAATTCATTTGTAGATATGATTGAAAATTTTTTTAAATATCTAATCAGTATATCAGTATGTGATTCGTATCTAAATATCTTCTCCGAAAAACACAATTTTACAAAAGAAAAAAAAGTTCGGTCTTTTATGTATTGAGCTATAATGGGAGGGAACTTGCTTTCTAAGATTCCTCGATTCTTTCTATTGTTTTTACCTTGAAAATATTCCGCATATCCACAAAGGGATAAGAATGGAGCATGATTGTTCCCAATGTGGGAAGGGAGTGTCGGAGAATGTTAGAATCATTATTAAAATGCGTCACCAGGGGTCAAAAAGACTGACCATCTATAAAGACCGTCGGGGATGCACGACTATTTTTTTTGTAGCATACATAATTAATAATATTATCTTTATGCCCCTTAATGGAGGGGAATTTGTGTTAAAGGCTCACCAGAGATCAACGCGTTTAACTTTGCCAATAGTAAGCGAAGTTTTAGTGGTCACAATTAGTGGGATCAGAATGCATTGCAACCTTCACCTGTCCCAAATGGTCAGTTATGCCTCGCAGTACTTCAGTGATCAATATCTCATATTTCCTCGGTGATTATTTTAGGTGTAGCCTATTAGGTGGCTCCCACATTTGCGCAATGTGGGTATGGTAAATGCAATTTCATAAGATCGGACTTCACAAACGACTTTGGATTTGCCTCAAAATCTTTTGGACTTTGCAGCTTAATATCATTGATTGTAAATTAATATCCCTGCAATTCATCTTAGTATTTACATATTTGTTCAGAGAGCAATGCACTTTTTTGATGGATTCTATTCATATGGAAACATTGCCTTTTGGTATCCGCATGAAATGGTTTAATATCGAGCTTGAAATTTACCATCTCGATGGCTATGCGAGACATTTTGATTTCCAACCAGCGGAAGTGTTTTCCCTAAAACTTTCTTGCATACTCTCTAAAAAACGTCTCATATCAGAGAACACTTTACTTTGCTTGGGCATGCAATAGGAAATCTTACCCTATGTACTAAAATTCAGCATTTGTAATGAATCTATCGTGCCAACTTTGGCGACTTATTTTGTGATTAATCCTAGGTATGCGTTAATACACTGGTGTGCAAAACTTAAGCAACAAGTATGTTTTTTGCCATAACTTCTCGAGAAATCATCTGAGAGACATGAAATTCAGAAATGAGATACAGCATTTTATTCTGAAAGAATGACGAAAGCATAGTTACGCAGAAATGAATGCAATGCATACAGTATGGAATCAAACAAAAAAAGGCTTTATTGAACTCATAGTATCGTTACACATGATTGTCTGTCCAAGAGGAAGAACAGCAAGCAGATGTTCCTTAGTATGGGATATGCCCTCCCCTTACTGCAATGGTTGCTTCGCACCGTCTCCCCATACTCAGCACCAGATTGTCCAACAGTTCTTGAGATAAAAGAGTGCCCATTCCTCAATCAGCATCTGTTTAAGTTGTCGGGTGTTCCCAGGAGGATGTAATCGTGCCGCAAGGCGTCTCCCCAAAGCATCCCACACGTGTTCTATCGGATTTAAATCAGGGGAGCACGCCGGCTAATCCATTCGAGTGATATCTTCACTTTCCAGGAGCTCCTCAACAGCATGAGTCCTGTGTGGCCGTGCATTGTCATCCATAAAACCGAAGTCTGATCCAATGGCACTCCGGAACAGACGCACATGGGGGAGGATCACCTCCTGACAATAGCGATCTCTAGTTACAGAACCTCTGTCGAAAACGTGGAGCTCAGTCCGCCCGTTCATCATAATGCCTCCCCAGACGACAACTCCAGGACCACCGAAACGGTCTCTTTCCGTGATGTTACTGGGATGAAACCGTGTCCCGACCTCTCTCCAAATCAACAGGCGTTGGGAATTGCTCATTCTTTCAGAACAAAATGCTGTATCTCATTTCTGAATTTCATGTCTCTCAGATGATTTCTCGTGAAGTTATGGCAAAAAACATACCTATTGCTTAAGTTTTGCATACCAGTGTAGAATAAAAAATCGAATTAGTATTTTAGACACGTTTTTCTCAACCGATTAAAACGAAAATTTGGCTCAAAATTGAACTTGTAGTCGAAAAATGCCGTACCCAGTTTGATATATTTAGGTCTAAGAGTTTTTGAATTATTGCAATTATTTTTATCTGAATGTACGAACTTACAGACGGTCAAACCATCGTTGGATTTGGCTCAAACTCGGAGAGATGTTAATTCTATAGACGTTCAATCTGTCTACCGAATCCTATTTATTTAGCTTCCTTTGTTTTGCAATTATCGTGTCAGCTATAACTTTCAACAACCGGACAGATGGACTTTCTCAGAACAAATTGTACTCGAAATATGGTAAGAATCTGCAAATTTGGCGTAAAGAGATGTATTGAATCTACTCCAGAAATAGCTTCTTTGAAGGAATTAAAAATTTATTATCAGCTCAAACTGTTAAGTTTTAATAATAATAAATCCCCATATTTTAAACTAATGATACTAATGTTTAACCATCATTCGGTATACATTTATTTATACAGTTATTATAAATTTTCTAACTCTTCATATAGTAGGATGGCATGTTCTTTTGTGGACTGCAATTTTGCTCAACTGATGTACCACTGTTTTTTAAAAATGTGAAACTGATGAGTTCGACACTTCTGATAAAACAGACTAAACTCTACTCGCATTTAATCATCCGATATAGATTTATTTATATAGTTGTTAATATTTCTCTAATTCTGGATTAGATAGATTGGAGTACTCTTTTGTGAACTGTACAAATTTGCTCAGTTAATGTACCACTGTTCTTAAAAAGAAACATTTCAAGACTCAATACATCGATATATAAATCTTGTGCAAGTGAATCTTGATCAAGACATGAAACAAAACTTAAAGTCTGATAGAATTTGAATATCATTCGGTATAGATTTATTTATGTAGTTAAAACTTTCTAACTTTTAATCTAATAGGATGACATATTTTTTTCCAGACAGAAAAAAATTAATCATTTGATGCAATACTATTCATAAAAAAGTACAATTTTTGAGTTAATACATCAGTATAAAAATCTTGAGTTAATGCATCAAATAAAACATATATGCTTGCATGCATCTTGAAATATGTACTTACCAACTTAGTTCCTAATTTCAAAGACTATCCAAGTTATTCATTTTTCTGTGACATAAAATATGATGAAATTTTATTTATCTACCTGCATATAGCCATCACCATTTATAGCATGAATAGTAATTTTTTTTTACCCTTCATATATTTCTGAATGTATTTTCCACATTTTAAAACTCACATTCAGCAAAATCAATTAATGAGTATTAACGATATTTTCTTTAGCAAGATTATTTCAATTTTAATTGATGAGTAATTTCTATTGCCTTTGAATCATTCTTAAGTGAAGAAAGTTCTTAAAGGCACAAAGACATTTCAGTTAATAGAATTTTGTCGAAAGATAGAACTAAGTGTTGCCCTTTTCAGCCCCCTCCTCCTTTATTCAGTCACACCCATCAAATGTTGCTTGGCTCTGTCCTTTTCCTAATTTTGTCCTCTAGACTATATGAGAATGTACTTTTCTACTCTAGAATAAATTAATGCATGTTAACTAAAACGGAAAAGGAAAATTTTGGATGGAATACTGTTAATTGATAATGTTGCTATTAGATTGTAGTCGATGTATAATTTCGATTCGGTTATATAGTAATATTAATAAATCCATTCAAAAAATGAATATTTCAGAATTTTTGCAACGAATATAAAATATGAATTCAAAATATTTTTAGTACTCCTTTAAAAATTTTTTTCTTCCTTACAAGGAACACAATAAATCCTTTTAATAAAGTGTTGTCGTTCCACTTCCCTTTCTTTTACTCTTTGCAAATGATTTTAGTTTATATAACTTAGCTGTCGTGCATTTTAAATTAATTATGGCATGATTAAGACTTATACAAAATCTAAGATGATATTTCGTATCGATATATAGTTCTAATATATTTTATTAAGAAGAAAGCACATATTTTAAAAAAAGTATTTCAAGTTTTTTCACAGCAATTATTATGGATAATGCCCTGTTAGTAAATTCTCATCTTCTAAGCCACATGATTACAGAGTTAAAAGTCGTTTCCATCAAACATCAAACATACATGTGGAATTATGCCTCTTTAAGTCAAATATCTAGGGTTACATATTCTCCAGAAATCTTTGAGTGAAGAAAAGGCCAATTTCATATTTCTTCCATGATGCGTTATTACAATACATAATGAACATTTTGAGAAAACGGTTGCGTGAGTTTCAATAATATAAATTTCTAGCATCAAAGATATATGAGGGACAGGGTCTCGTTGAGTCAAACATAGAATGTCCAATACTTTCCAGTTAGATTTGAGTAGAAGTAGAGGGAAATTCATGTTACATTCATAATGTCAGTACAAATTATAGTGATTATTTCGCAAAAACTATTACGTGATTTTCAATAATATTAATTTTTAATTAATGATAGCTTTTAAATTCCTATCGACATTTGAATATGAAATGTACTAATAAATATAAGAATACGAATGAATATTTAAAATTATTATGCATCTTTGTATATTTATATACATCTAGCGATTTGCATATATATCACCATTTTCAGCATACAAAGCTTACATCTTCGATATTAAATGATTCCAGAGTTGAAAGTCGACTCCGCCAAGCATCAAATAAAGATGTGGGACTGTCGCTCTTTGAGTCAAACATCCAGGATTAAATATTCTCCAGTAAATTTTGAGAGGAACGGGAGTGCTGTCAATTTGATATTTCACTCATGATGCATCATTACAAAATATAACGACCATTTCGTTAAAAATGTTATGTAAATTTCAATACTATAAATTTTTAACATCAACTGACGACAAATTTTTAACATAACAGACTGAGGGACATTCAGTGAGACATCGAATGACCAATACTTCCCAGTTAGCATTAAGAGAGAATGGAAGCGATTTCATATTTCACTTATAAAATGTTTTATCATAAATAATGTTTTCCATAATTGTTTCGTGAGTTTCAAAAATATAAAATTCTAATAACAAAAACACAAAAGAGATTTTGATTCGTTCAGTTAATAAAATACATTAGATTTCAGATTTCAATTATATTTGGTGGGTCACATGAGTGAAATACTGCTGTAAATGGGATAGTCAAACACTGGTCTCAGAAAACGACAGGTTTTCATTTTAGACTTCACCAGTGAATTTCCAAAAAATTAGTTTTAAAAAAATTCATGGAAATTTTGTAATGAATTTTATTCATGCACCTTTATTTTTTCTATATTTTGTTTTGATAAAAAAACTATTCTGTCTACGAAAAGCAGTCAAAATATGTTTGCATAGAAGAATGATAATTTTGATAAGAACGATAACATTTCACCTCATCGAAAAGATTGTTGTTGTGACTATTATTAAATATAGAAACAGCATATTAATTTCTATAACTCATTTCTTCACTTAGTTTTACAAATATAATACTTAAAATCCAAACAAATCTCCGTTTCTAAAGCTGATTTGGCCTCTTTTAGGCTTAATATATAGATGTAGGTGGGCTTTAGTGAAAAACAAAAACAAAAGAAAAAGAAAAAGTTACACTGAAATCTATTGGAAAGAAATATGAAAATTAAAAAATACGAATACATACAACATAACAAAAAAAATTATAAAAACTAGAATGAAAAATATCTTGAGTACAATAAAACTATAATTGTACATGTGCGAGTGAAAAAATGAAGTAATTTTAAAAATTAAGTACTTTAAGTACTTGAGCAAGCTTAAAAATATATTATGTTTAAAATGCGAAATGTATTAAAATATTGCACTAAAAATTGATAGGGTCAATCTAATTAGGATAATTCGCCATGATCAATTAGAAATTTAATCATGTTTGGGATTCTTTTTTGGAAGATGATTTTTTTAGTTTTCTTTTGTACCAACGACTTTCTGGCGAAAATGAGTTTTCTGAGGTGTCTTAAAATAGCTAAAGGACAGGATGTCGCAAAGTGCATGGAATCACTGACATCTCCACAAGAGCAATAGTCATCTTTCAATAGATTGAAATGGTGAAGAAAGGAACAAAATGGACCCTTTCTCGTGACAAACAGGATTTCTTCACAAGTCCAGGAGAGTTGTTGCAATTTTGCTATTTTAAAGACTTTATATGTTTGCTTAAAAAAAATCCCAATGAAACAAAATTTCTCAGTTTGAAAGAAGGTAGTACTTAAAGTAGAACTTTTGAAAAATAGCTGGCCAAATGGTTTGGAAGCTAAAAGTATTGTTACAAACCTGCAATTCTGCTTCCCAGCATAGTTGGTTCCATCATCAGAAAGATTGTTTTACAGTCAGTTGCATTGGACGGAGTCTGGGTGTCGCGTCGGAGGTCCCAGAGCTTGGCGACGACTTTGGCGCCAAAACAGATTATATTCGAAACATCGAGAATTTTCCCGATCCGTTCATTAGGAACCGATATACACTTCGAACGTTTCTGATTGGTTGAGAGGCTTCTAGCCCCACCTCCTGAGACCTATAAAAGGAGGCACCCGCAGCTGTTAGAGTAGCCGTAGTCGACGGAGTCATCGTCGAAATCGACGGAGCGGAGTAGTCGTAATCGAAGAACTGGTCTTCCAGGGATTAGCAGAGTAGCGACGGAGTCAATCTAGTGCTGAACTAAGCAGCTGTGCGCTACTGTCTGCAGTAGAGTTTTGTTGTGCGCTGCTGTTGCACGTCTCACGGCTGAAGATAATTGTCTTCTCTGTGCTGTATATAGTTGTCTTCTTTGTGCTGTCCTGTGAGTCCTCGTGTAAATAAACGTCATTGTTTCTTTTTCTACTGCGGCCTGCTGATTGAGCGTTCTCCACACCATATAACTTCCACTATCCAAACGAACCCGGTAAATTTCGTAACAGTATAGATAGAAGTCAAGCTATGTGTGCCAAATAGCCAGACTTCTAACTAATTTTATTTCTTCCTTGTTATCCCAAACCAAAGAAACGGGCATAAATTCCCATGACGAAACGTGAATTTATGTCAACGTAAATGTTGTATGTAGGCACATAACATGAATTTTCCTTTACGTCGAAAAGGAAAAATGATTATTTTGTATCTTTGTTTTAATCCTATTGTATCCTTTATTTTTTCAGAGACAGAAAATGTTTCTAGTAAATTCCAGATGAGTATCTAAAGATAGTTATGTAAGGCATCATGATATTTCTTTTTGCTATAAAATATGTGTCAACAAATATCTCCAAACAAAGCATACTGCAGGAAAAACAGTTTTATAGCATTTCCTAGAAAACTATTTTGATAAAAACTAAAATGTAAGAAGCCTTTGATTTTTTTTAGAACCAAATATACGAAGCGATGTAAAATAATATCTTTTGAGTCTAAATATAGTTTTTTGTTATAATATTTTGCCATTGAAAATTCTTATCGTGGGATTCTTATCGAGTAAGTTTATTTAAATCTAAATTGAATAAAAGAAATTATTGAATATTTGAATATTTAATTCTATTTATAAATGGCATCCTTATTTGGAATAGTCTTGATATTTTTTGGGGTTATATAGATTTTTGCATAACAAAATGAACGACATATTTTTCTTCGACAGTCTAATATAACTTGCATAATATAGTACAGTTTTTTCCTCCTTAATTGTATTTCCAGAACGTATCATAAAGCAACTGCAAAAACGTAGCAAATCCTAGAAGTATTAGGAAAAGACTGCAAGCAGGAATGATCTTGGGTACCAATACGACATCGATGCGGCCTCATTGTATAATTATCCAATATATCGGGTCTTTTCTTTCGTATCACAATGAATAAATACACATTAGCTTTTGTTTTAATACTCTCAAATAACATTTTTTGAGCATAGTAAAACAAAATGATAAATTTATTTAATTTACTTCATTTTATTATCTTTAACGCATACAGACGGACATTTTCTAAAATGTGTTTTTCGAACTCGGAGAGGGCTAAAATTTCAAAGATTTGTCAAAATCTGTTGTTCGAATTGCTTGACAATTACTGTTCTTTCTCTGTACTGTGTATACGAGAAAGTAAAAAACTAACGGAAGTCACAGGATATTAAAAAAATTTAATTTTTGAACTTTAAGACATCTGTCATATCGTCGGTATATGATATCATTCTATAGCATTTCAAGTTTACTTCAGATAGAATCAACAGCTGAGGAAATATTTTAAATTAGTTAAGTTCCATTTCGTAAGTTTTTAGTTTAGTTTCAATAAATACGTTTAGTTAGTTTTAATTAATTAGCGATCTCTTGATTGTCATAAGCCAAATATATCCTACTGCGTTACTATTTAATATATTACACACAAAGCAGAGGTTGTTTTTTTCAAATCATACTTTTTTATTAAAGAAATTACGCGTATAGACAACCTTTTATGATTGTAAAAAATTAATTAATTAAAAAATAATAAAACTTTTGGAATATCTTTTTCTTTTATGTATTTTTCTAAAGGACTCCACATATTTTGTTTCCATTTATAAATGTGCACCTTAAACAAAATGCTAATATATTCCATAAACGATAATTTCAATATCATTTTTTTTGTTTCTTAAAATATTCAGCCGAAATTTCGTCTGAAATGGAAGACTTTTTAGCTAAAAATTAATGATGAAATCAGTGCTCCATTACTTCATTCACATAGATAAAACATAAGATAATCTTTGCTTTATTCAATGTGTTTCAAATAAAAATAGAACTACAAGTTCCTAATTGTTTCTCTACTAAATGTCTCTCTTGAAGGAAATTTACTTTTCATTTACCCACGGGTCCACTACCAAAACCAGCAAGGTTTTTCTGTTTTATAAAAGGAATACTAAAGGAGTTTTTACTTTTTCTATCGCTGTAATCTCCACAGTTTTGAAGCAGCAATTACCTTTCCTCTTTTCACAAAAGTCCACTTGTGAAAAGATGCTTCAGATATGCATAAAAAAATCATCAAAAAAATCATCATTATTTAAATTTACCATATTTCTATTTTATTCATTTATATTAAAAATAATTCACTGTGGTAATAATATAAGAGGATGCAGGGAAACAATATTAATTATATATTATTATTAATTTTTTTAAATAAAAATATCGTGTCAAATCGTGTATAACATGTTTAAAAAATATTAAAAATTTATTAAACTTTATTTTTGTGTGTAGAGGATGATCTAGAATTTTTAATTTATATTTCAGAATTAACTATCTGTACAGGTAAACAAAATTGAGCAAAAATGTTATTCAGTTATGATCAGAAGAATGTTTATCAGAGAGCACCAGTAATGTAAACAAAAGATAATTGTAAATCTTACTTCGAAACTTTATTGAAAACTGTAACAAATGTTCCTTCTTTAATTTTACAAATTTTGAATCTCCTTAGCATTTAGTAGGTTTGGTTTTGAAACATCCTGTACATACATAAATAAAAGGCAGTACATTTTTATTCTTAACATAAATAAAAGGATACAATTTTTCTTAACAAATTTATTTCACGGAAGAATTTTGTAACATTAAAACGGTTGTCAACACAAAGAAGATGGCCTATTTAAACACAAATATTATTATTATTATTATTATTTATTAATTTTAATATTTAAGCAATGATTTCATCTCTGATCTTATTGTTATACAGAAATATCCAGTGAAGTTTTAACACTATTTTGCAATATGGTTCAATCATTAAAATTAATCATTTTATTTTCAGAAAGAGTGCATATGTCCTTGGTATTTAAAACGAAGTAATATGAAATAAAAAAAAATCTAATCTATGTTTTACAGCTGGAAAATCTAAGTCATTTATTTATTAATAAACATGAAAATCTCACTAATTGCTCCCCAATAAATGCTAAACTTTTGAAATAATTTCAAAAGTTTAAAGGTAAATAATTAATTAAGTTCAGTAAAATAATCATTTATTTCTTGCCCAAGATAATTTATTTTTAATGCACATTCCTAAAAATGAATAGTAAATTACTCATTCAAATTATTCTAAAAATTCCGAATGTTATCTTACATACAGCATCTTATACATAAAGACCAAAGAAGGTTTGTTCTACTCCACATTTTTGTATTATGTCAAAGAACATTTTTGTGACTGCAATTATAAAGAAATGAAAAGTGATTGGAAAATCAGCGACTTTAATCTTCTGATTCCAATGATTATTAGAGTTCAGGTGTCTCAGAACTCTGAAATATTCGAGTTTCTCTTTTAAAAGTAAGAAAAATTCACTATTCCCTCTCTCAAATATACAATTAATATATAAAAGAGTCTCTCATTAACTAAAGACTACTAAGCAATCGCATGCTGAAACATCTTATAAGAGTTCTCAGATAATATTCCTGTCCTTTAAAGCTATTTAGGCGAGAATCTCTAAAGAATGAAGCACACGCCAAGGGAACTCAATCAATCACAACAAACGGGTGATCAAATTTTGCAGGTGTCTCGGGCGCCCATCGTAGTTTCATTGAAAGGCCGTTTCAGATTTTTCAGCTCTAATACAGCGAAATAAATTTGGTTAAAAATTAAAATTATTTCATTTTTACTTGTATCAATAGATAAGTTTTAAACGGTCTAAGAGATAATTTTTAAATTTTGGTTATCTGAAATATTAATTTTTAATAAAAAATGTACCAAATTGCTTTACTTTTGAACTTAAAACTGTTAACTTTTAGTACAGAAATATAGTCGCTCATATACAAAATTTTGCAAATATATTTCTTATACCTTTTAGTTTGATTGTCCAACTATTTTCATAAAAGTAATAATTGAAAAAATGAATTAGATTTCAGTTTAAGTTTATTATGTTTTATTTGTCGCAATAAAGATGAAAACAAGCATTGTAATTTTAAGTTAATCTGGAATTTAAGAATTAGATAAGTAGAGACCTATTATATAATTAATTCACTCCTTTACAATAAAAATGTTCCTAAAAGCAGAACCAGTGAAGTTAAGAATTGACCCATTTGTGCGAGCGTCTCTAAAGAAAAAAGCGCACGCCAAGAGTACTCAATGAATCACAACAAAAGAGGAGGAAATTTC
Organism: Argiope aurantia; assembly: GCA_026543865.1. Lineage (NCBI taxonomy): Eukaryota > Metazoa > Arthropoda > Arachnida > Araneae > Araneidae > Argiope > Argiope aurantia. The sequence goes on from JAPMOR010114353.1 coordinate 32,816, forward strand.
GCAGGTTTCTTGGAAGTCAATCGGAGTTCCACTGAAATGGCGTTTGAGGCTTTTCAGAATTGATAAAGCTAAATAAACATAGCAAATAATTTAATTTTTTCTTTAATCAGCAAATTTGTGTTATAAAGTAGAGATCTGTTATTTAGTCATTTTACAATACAAATGTCCCTAAAACCCGAATTAATGATGATAAGAATGGACCCTCCACGAACAAAACATTAAAATATGAAAAATAAAACCTGAATTATAACAAGAGGAAGTTAGTATTTTTCTTTTTCTTTTTTCTGAAAGAATGGAATAAATTATTATTTTTAAGTGTCATTTCAACGAAGTATAACAAAGATAATTAATTTAGCTTCCTCGTTATAAGAGAATAATACATTAAAACCAAAATTAAAGCAAGAAAAGATTAAAATTTTTCTATATGATGTCCCAGAACCGTTTAGTTGTGAATTGAGTAATTTAGCCAAAGCTCTAATCTGACATGAATTAGTGTGAATTTGAGAGAATTTCAAATTTATTATTTTACCTTCAATTTTTTAAGGATTCTGATAGACACTTTTGTGAATTATTCACTTAGGGTTATGAAATTTCTTATGCTTATGTATTAAAATATAAATATGAGAAATTTCTTAAAAAAACACTTTGAAATGAAATATATTTTTTAAAAAAACTTATGAAATATATATATATATATATTTTAAATTTCAAAATATTCCAGGCTTCTTAATTTTTAATTTTTTCCATTATTTTTTATTATTACCCAAATTAAATGAATTTGGAACAAAACTATGCATGATTTTATAATTCCAATTAAATGCTAATTTTTTAGAAAATAATTTTATGCCCACTTACTGAATTTTCATAGGAATTTTATGTTTTTCGGAACTAAAATTGACTTTATCTATCTAAAAATACTCTAAATATAAAATGCAAATTCTATATTCTTTTAATGTTTGACCGAAATCTTTATTATGAAATCTATTTAATTTTTTCAAAAATTAAGATATTTGGAACATTTCAAGGATATTTAAATCTTTTATTAATATCATTTTAAGAAAAGTCATTGTACAGTTTTTCCTTTTAACCCTTAAAATATTTGTTTTATTGTACAATACATTTTTTAACACTATTTTAGTTGAATATAAACATATATTTTGTGATGAGACGATAAATATAAAATTGCACTATTTCTGTATTTTTGTTTATTTTAAAATCCACTGTCCCCTTAATTCCCCTCAATTAATTTCTAATATATGAAATAAATATAGAAATAAACTGATTTTCTCATATTATAGATGCATACTATTGCAATCTTTCACCTTTGCTTTCACGAACGCAGAAACGATATTTTTTACGCATTATTTCCTTGCATATTTTTATGGTAAAATATTTACAAATAGATTAGATTGGAATCCAATTCCCACAAAAGCAATAAAACTCGACAAGTTAATCTTGAAATATTCGCTATCAAACATTTTAAGCTCCACTCGCAGTGGTGAAGTTCTTTGTAAGACCTGATTATGCTTACTATAATGGAGTGCGGTATAATAAAAGTGTTTCAAAGCTAAGCGGATTTTAAATCGAATTCTATTTGGTACAGATTAAATGTTGTTACAATGTATTTTGATATGTGCTCGAATGTTCTTGGGGATTCTCATTAAGAAACGTATTGATTGCGGCTTAAGTTGTAACATGCAGGGGAATGGTGTTATTAATTATGCATTAAGGAAGCGATATCACGTATAACAAATTAAAAATTCATGATTTAGTCATACTCCGTTATATGTATATAATGCAAATGAGCAAATGTTTCATATTTCATATTCATTGTATTTTTAAATAAATATTCACTTATAAAAATGCTCTGTATAATACTGTAATCTATATTTATTGTCAAAAATGTTATTGTATAAATAATAAACGAAATTTTGTATTTTTCTATTTAAATATCTTTTCAAATTCTCCAGAACAAACTGTCCGATTTAAAGAATTTTAATTCATTATAAAAAAAGATTGGAGAACAGAAATGTATGCATTGGAATGATTTTAGGGTGGAAATTTTAATAATAATTTTAAATAAAAGCATTTTTTGCAAAACTTGTGTCGTCTTCTTTTCCTTAATAACTTCTCCGAATGTTCTTATATCAAAATTGGTTTTATACTATTTTGAAATTTAAAATTTATTCTTTATATAGGCAATTAATTTGTAAACGTATTTTTTTAAGAATGCACAATCGTCTCGGGAATTTTAGATAGTTTCTTTGTCATCTTTCAGGATGTATATTGTCTTCTCGTTTACTAGTTTATTTTATCCGAATTCTTTTTTTTATAATCCATTTTAAACTATTTATTATAACAAATAAATATAATATGCGTTTGAATAAAGTGACAGAAGCAAAAACTGAAATATATGACAGAATAATATGAAAGCTGAATTTCTCAGAATGTTACTTTTTAATCCTCCAAAACATGGAATCTAGTCATTTTTTATAAAGTATACTCTAAGCATTTAATAATTCACACATGTCCTTCTCTAATTTCCATTATTTTAAATGTAGTAAAACGTAAAAAAACACACATTAAATTCAGATTTATATCATAAAATTTGGTAACAGGCGGACTCGCTGAAGAATCTCTCTTTTTTTACTATCAATTAAGTCTCTTATGCATTATGTGGTGCTCCCATTAAATTAATTTTAAGCTTCATGTTATACAAAGACGATAGCTATATTTATTTACTATCTGTACAGTACTTCTGTTTATTGTGTACTTCAAATAACTTTGTAAATACAATTCACATGATATACTGCTATTAAAAACGCATAAGGGTGTCCATTAATAGTTCTTTTTATCTCGCATTTACTTGAAAATGAATAACTACTGCCACAAAACTAACTCTTAACTAGGAAGAGTGGTATCTCAGACCGCTAAGGATTAACTTTCGATGACCCCTATTCTATTTTTAGCTCAATGGATTGGATTGACCCTGTAGCTTCTTTTTTCATAACCTTCTCTACACTTGCACTTTTTCGACCGGTTTCAGAGGGTGCTTTTTAAAATATTTCAGCTAATTGTTTGTGCGACATCTGTGGGACCCCCCTTTCTTAGTATTCCAGTATTATACAAGGCTTGACAGATGACTTTAAAACTTGGTCCCTGAAATATCATCCAGCCCATTGATCCTTTTTTATTAAGAAGAGCTCCAGAGACTTTTAAATGAAGCAGAAAGTGATTTTAGTGATGAGGATTATTGTACAGAAGATTTTTTCGATTAAAGTTCGCGTTCGACTAATTCTGATATGTATGGCCAAATTTAAATAATTTTCCTAATGATAATGCATTTTGAAAAAAAATTCTAAAATGCATTAATATACTAAGAAAAATATCTACAGACTTTATAGGCTGACTTTTATACTCGTATTTAATCTGTATGCTTAAAATTCTTTCGACAACCGTGCTACGAATGTTCACAAGTATCTGCATAGAAATGATGCCGGTAACAGAAAGGTCAATTTTTACACATTGTCATTTTTTTTTCCGTATAACTGTTGAATTTTCATTATATTGCTTTTAATATACCTTTGTATACTGGAAAAATAAATAAGATTTAAAAAGTAAAAAGTAATACGTTTTTTTTTTTCAAGAAAAGTATTTATTGTAACATATAATTTGACAGGAAACTGCATGTTGAAAGGCAATTACTTTTTTCAATAATAATATATTTTGAAAAATTTCTAAAGTATATTTATATATCAAGTGAAATATTTGCAGAATATATTGTCTGATTTTCATTCTGATACTTTCACAAGAAAATTTAATTTCAGTGTAAAGAAATTGCGGTGTAGACCGCACCTCCCCAGTTAAGAGCTAATATTCGTGTTTAGTGAATTGATCATGAGATCTACGATAAGATAGGTAATAGCGTTATCTGGTGGATAACAACAGACTTAACACTTTTATTTCAAAAATGACTAAAGTTACAGGTCCAAAGTTCAATACAAATTTGCAGATCGTCTTCTATTTTGTACGAAAAGACATCTTTGGTGCAGTAATGCTAGGTTCAAATCGTGAAAACGCGCATTTATTTTGTTACGCGTTGTATTAAAATTCTAATGGCAAAAAAGCCTTAGAAAAATATGGAACAATTTTTATCTTCAAACATTTTATTTTCGATTTTCGAAACGGTCTACCCCATTGGGTTGATGTTCAATGTTGAATAGATGATCTTTTCTCCTCTTGTCTTATCTTGTTAAGGCAGAGGTTTGAAAATTCGTGACCAAACAAATGCTAGTTTTATATATTTTTTGTCAGCATTATTGTGCTTAAAATTACTTTTTCGTACTAAATCAAGAACGCTGTCCAATTTTATAATAACCTTTTCCAAATGTTTTGTACCGTTTTCGAAATAGGAACCCTAACGTAATTGTCTACGACCAGATGGTACTGATTTCTTGTAATATGCCATTTTAATGTACCTAAACACCAGGTTAGTGGCTACATTTAACGCCATTCTCAAGATGATATGTGGTAGAAAGACTTGATTGGTCCACTTAATATCCGAATAGTCTATCTTCTAATCAATATTTTGAAACATTTGGAATTTGGAAATTTTTGTTTATTTCAAATGAAATTTTCTTTTGGAGTAAGAGATAAAAAGAAATATTAACATTATACATGCAGGCGATTTTTTTCGTGTATAGCATAGTACATAGGTAATAAAACAAACCAATAATAATAAATAAATAAATAAATTTTAATCAGCAACATGCATTCAATATACTAGCGTCATGCTTAAAACTAATAACTTTATTTACTGTTCTCACTAACCTTAAAACAGCGACTTTATCTTAGAAATTACTGCTAAATTTAAAAACACTAAAAATAATCCTTTTCAAGAATATAAAGCAAATTTCGTCGCACCACTTATTACCGCTTTATTATTTCAGTATTCTTCGCAGCAAAACAAATCTCTGTTATTTATCCATCATTTAAAAATTCAGAAAGACCCCCTCATGTTTACATAGAATACAGATTCTCAACAGATGGAAGTTTCAATAATCCAGAAAAATAAAGATGCAAGACAATGACTCGATTATAAACCGAATCTTTTATAAAACCACCGAATTGAAAATTCACTTTCAAAAAATACAAATCTATGTTTCATCATTTTCAAAGAGCGCGGAAACATTGAATGGCTACCCGGGAGATTCGACAGAATTGAAGAAAAGAAATTGGAGAAAAATGCAGTATTTAAACTTATATATCACAGAGATTTCATTCTTCAAGTTACACTTACCGGAAAAATTGCGTTAGGAGTCTTAATTCACTATTTCTTTAGAGTGAAGCTATTCAAACAAATTTAAATCAAACAATCTATTTAAAGGTTATTATTCATTTTTCTTTGATTACGGAAGCGATATTTAGGAAAAGACATGACCTTATTGGAAACTGGCTTTATTTGGCGACCAACTAGATCGCCGAGCTTAACACTCACTAAAATTTTAAATAAACATTTTATAGAACTTGGTCTTTTATTAGCTTGATCGGTAAAATATTTTAAAGATTCTCATTTTGATAATAAATTAACTCATTTTATTATAGAAGAATTATTTTGTTTTGATCATTGTATTGTGTATTCCTCAAATTTTCTGTAAGCTCCCATAAACTTTCAACTGTAGATTGAATATTAAGAGATTGAAGTTCAATTTATACAAAAGCGTTATTGATGAAATCAAGCATGTTTTTTAAAAATATGAGTCCAGATACAAAATTGTTCAGCTTTGAAGTCTTCTTTGCACGACAAATATATTTTTAATTAATGTAATATCTTAAAGAATTTTTCAATAAAAAACACCTTAATTCATAATAAAATTTAGTTTTTAATTTTTCATTTAAAATAATTAAATGATGTAAATATTAATATTTTGTTTTGTTTTAGTAAATTAATAAACTTCTGAAAAATTTATAATTTATAAATTTTATATAGACTTTTGGTCATAACAAATCATATGAGTAATATATTTTGGTGTTTGAATTATTAAATAAAATTAGTAACATCTCTATGTTTTGTGATCGATTCTGAAGGAGTTATTAAGCTATGAATATAATTTTTTAAAACTGTTAACAATTTCTAAATTTTAGACTTATCAGTCTTTCGGAAACACCGGACGTTGACTGGCACATCTGCTTTGAGACGGTCATGGAGTGGTCTAAAATGCGCTCTTTTATAAGATACTAATGTTTGAATTGTCATAACTCATTCGGTTTTTTATTCACAATAAAATGGACATTTCTTTTTATTTAAAATATCAATGTAGAAAGAATATTTTGCTAAATGTGGCTCATAGGACTCAATATTTGAATAAAAATATAAAATTTATTATTCAGCGGAACAATTACTGAGTTAAATTGCATAAATTGATATTCTTTCATTTAGACTATATTTGCTATTAAATGCATATGGCTAATACTAACTGTTTAGAAATAAGGTGTTGGGATTCGATTAGTGTAGACATTTTGCAAATAATGTAAATTGTGTTTGTTCTAATTATTACAGAACTGTTGAATTAACAAAATAAATATTTTAAAAATTCTCAAAAATCCTATCTTGCACATTTATTTTCATTTTTTATGGGTACATATTAATATTTAATTGAAACTTAATATTTATGCGGTTCTATGATTTAAAATAAATCTGCTTGAAAGTAAAGAAATATAATTGTGAAGTGAAAAACAGAATAGTGAAGAAATAGTTTTCACATTATTTAACTACAAATGGCGCGACAGTGTTTCCATTAAGAAAGCTTTTTATTAGAAACTGAAATTAATTCTAATTTACTCATTTGGATTTTGTTTTATCATATGCATTTTGATATCGTTTTAGTTTTGTATTTTTGAAGCGTCAAACTGCAGACACAGAAAACTGGCTTTATCGTTTTTAGAATTATTAGAAAATGCTAAAGAAGGTTGTCACATTTGGTGACATTTCGCCAAAAATAGTTACAACTTGGAGCGAATATCCGCCCAATTCTCCTTTCAATAAAGGGCAAGGCCGTAAGAAGTTATTGCCAGAAGAAGAATAGAGAAGAAAATAGGAAAATTATAGAAATAGAAAATTATATATATATATATATATATATATATATATAATTTTCTATTTTTCCAGCTCGCAAAAAAATCTTTTGGACCTCGAACGATTTTGATATAAAAAAATACCCCTTCGTTTTCTAAATACAGACACATGCATAATTTGATATTCAGACGATAGTTAAAAACCGGTTTAATCTGGTTCTTCACGAAAAAAAAATTCTATACGCGAGAAAAAATATTTTAGAACTCAATTGATTTTGAGATGGTCAAAAACCATCGCTTTTCTAAATGTTAGTGATTGAGAAATATGAGTCATGTGAGAATGTGATGTTTTTCTGTTGGATTGATACCACCTGAATAAATTCTAATTTTTTAATTAATGGAATTTTGACTGTACTTCTGCGAGTTTCGAATTTGCCAAATTCTGTCAAAACTTGCATGCAATGAAATTTATATTAAGTTAACAATTAAAAAAATTCTTTAACATATTATTATTAATTTCACTAAAGCAACTGCGGTTGTATGGCAGTATTTCCAATCATATTAGTCATGTTTGAGAATTTTAGTGGAAAATATATTCAAACTTGAGAATAAGCAATGTGCTATAACTACCAGAGAAAATTCTGCAAGATCGGAATTGATTAGTGATTGATATCAGGTATAACGATGATATCAGTTGTATAAATTTATACAAAAACCGACGACGATATAGGTTGTAGAATTTTCTATTGATGCTTATAAAAATGTACAATTTAATAAATTCACACTTAAAGATTTTTATAATCTTTATAAATTCATTACAATCATTAAAAACTCTAAAATTCTAGCAATTAAGCTAAATTTCAAGCAATTACAGAAAATAATAAGACCAAATTGCAATTCTTTATCAACTTAAATTCCTAATATAACAAAGATTGCATTTATCGGTGCCAGAAAACATCAACAACAAATTAAATGAAACATAACAAACGATAATTTCCCCAAACAGCAGAAATTTAATAAAGTTTCAAAAATAAATGAAAGAAATATTTATTCCTTAATCGCAAACGATTTCTAAAAGAAATTAGTGAATAATGGAAAGGAATTATACCGAGGAAATTAATTTTTGAATTATTTCTCCATGGAATAATAAACCAAAATAATTATTCGAATGAAAAGAAATTAATTACAGATGATACTGAATTCGTGAATTTAAATTAATGGATGTATATTCTTTTGTATTTCGTGTATTTTAATTATCTGAATCTGGTTTTGAAGGTTTTATTTAAGAATTCTGCTTGCAAGAGAATATTTATTTATGTAGAAAATTGAGTTTTTGGAATAAACTCTGCATTAAAAATCATATCTGCAACTACCAGTAAAAATGAAAAATGTAGGCATGCCAATTGTTTCCTAAAGAATGCAATTGGCGATCAAAATTGCATGCAGGAAAGGCTTGGTTTAGTTAGAAATAGTACTATGTTAAGCATTACTTTTTAGTAAATACGTTTTTCTTTCCTAACATTAATATCAAGTTTAAATCAACGTTATGTCCATAGTTTAATGAATTGTATGAAATTACATAATTCTCATAAAATAGTTGTTATGAGAAATTATGATCTTATCATTATTAATTTATAATTTGTTTTTATTTAATCAATTGAATGAAAAAAAATATCTCCTGCCACAGAATAAAAAGATTATCATTAAAAAAATTGTTCCCGTGCTTTATAAAATTAAATGCAGGCTTACTTGGATTACTTACTTTGAAAAAATCTTTTAAATTGATTACTACATAATTCATTTTTCTTTTGTTATTCAAACACAAGTATTGCGTCATTTTTTTTGAAGTCTAATTATTACAAAAATAAGACTTTTCTTTCACTTAATTCATTAATAATTTTTATAGCAATAAAAGTTCTTTATTTTGAGTTTTTTTCTAAGAAAAAATGAACGGAAAAACCAAGTTTTAGTAATTAGATAATATATGTTGCTTTATAAAAATATGCATGGCTTTAGAATTTTTAATATTTTGATTGTCTGTTCGATAACGCAAAATGCTACGTCTTCCTCATGCTCATGTGACCCCCTATCTGAATTTAGAAAAAAAAAAGAGAAAAAGGAAAAGAAACAACATGTACTTCGAAGTGCACAAATAATTTACATAGAATATGATTACAAAGATAAATGGCAGCAATAATATAAAATGAAAACAAGAACGAAAGCTGAAGTACTATAACATAGGAAGAATTAAAATGAAATACATGACAAAGTGCTTCCTATTTATTAAAGAAGTAAAAAATGCAGACTCATTGTACCATATGCCAATTGCAAGTAATATACAAAAAAACATCTTAACAGTCACCGTAATTATGAGTCACTACATAAGAATTAGAAATGTATTATGCTTCAGATTCAAGCTAAATTAAAAGCATAGCCGGAAAGACGCTGGCTTGATTATTTTAATTAAAGTTACTTTTAATTATCTATTTTAAATTAATTTTATTTATAATTCTGTTCCTGTAAGTATAAACGTTATCCTTTGATATTAAAGACCAGTGAAGGCTAATGTTTACTCAGATATTAAGAGTTGAAGATCAAGTTGCTATATGAGTTGTAATCTTTATATCATTTTTGGAGTCTATATGTCTGAATTTACTAGACAATTAACTTTTAATTTATACTATGCCTACATGCCTCTTTGAAGCATGTAGGCATGGTACCAATAGCTAATATTTTGAAAATGCATTAAACTTTTTAAAATTCCTTTATTGCTACATTAAAGTTGGATAATTTCTTGGGTGATATGTATATAAAATGTGTGATATCTCCATATAATGTATTTCGCCCAAACATGCCCGATACTGAAAAAACAAATGTAGTTTTCTTTAAGGAATACTTATCAAAGTTAAAAAATAACAAATTTTCAGAAATATTTGACTTAAGAGCAGATAGCAAATGGAGATATATATAATCATTTATCTATTTTTCCCGCAATGGTTTATGAGGCGAATCTTTACATATATTTAAAAATAAAAGCATATCATGAATGTCTGATATAAGATTACTTTATAATGATACAGAATTTGATTAATTCAAATATTTTTGATTCCAATTCGTCTGAATACTGACTGTCATGTCAGGATTTGTGATGGATGTCAAATTTCTGCAGTTAATTTATAGCGAAGCTAAAATTAAATGGAAAATATTATAGAATGCAAATTCATAAAGAATTATATCGAAAAAAAAATAGATAAAAGGCCTTTCTTTGAACTTTCAATTAGAAATTTTGCTAAAACTTTGATTTTACGTCTTTTTGTTTATCTATAATTAAAAATATTCAAGCCTTATTATCATTACTTATTGTTCTTTTATAAAAATGCCAACTAATAAAATAAAAGACACATTCTAAAGATTTTCTGTTTAAAAACTGGCATTTTCTTTTACTATACTTATTCTTAGAACTAGAATTAATATTTGAAAGTTTCTTGATAAAAATAGATGGTTATGTGAACTTAAGAGCTTTGTTTCAGTAGTTACTTTTTATTCATTTATAATGATTTAATACGTGTTTAATTTAAATTCCGTATCAAAATTCAGTGAAATATTATATTTCTCCCTATTTAAGGTGAAAAACGTAAAGAATGATTCATTAAACGCTCGGTGTAAACAATCGTGTTTACATATGCATTGCATATTAAAAACTACGTTTGCGAACAGGAAGAATGAAAATATTAATCCTTAAAACACTTAAAAGAAATTTCTGTGCATTTTTCCTTTTTCTCTAAACGAATTAATAGGAATATTTTGTAAAAAGTAATTACAAAAGTTACATATTTAATAATCCTACATTATAATGCTGTACAGTTAAACGAACGGTTAATTAAACAGAAATATTACAAAGGTATAAAAATCTCTATTTACAATAACAGTTACATATTTATGAAGATTTTAACAATTATTAAATTTAATGTACAGTGAAAATATTATTTTTACATGTGAATTCTAATATTTACTTTTATCTGAAAGTAATTTTGATTTATACTTTTAATTAAACAATTGATTCGAAAATGCATGAGTTATTATTAATTTTTATAGTAATGATTTGGTATTTATTAAAAATACCCAATTTTTAATTATATTACTGAAGTGAATGTTGTTTCATAATTGCGCATTTGTATTTGCAATGTTGTAACAAAATATTAAGTATAATTAAATTTAGATACATGCAAATACACAGCTCTTAATGCTTATTTCTTTTATTCTTAACGAACACTCATTAGTCTAGAATAACTAAACATATCCATCAGTCGTGAACTCAATATAAAAAGGAAAAATGGCAATTTCTGTGAATTTGATGGTCAGAATGACCTTGGAATTTTTAGGAAATAACGTAATTGGAAGTTTGACTTATTCATATTTGAATGCCTGTTTCATTCCATGTTGGTTATAAGAGTAACTTGTTCAATGTTTGTGTTCCTTTGGTAGAAAAGCCAAAAAAATATCAAATGATTAGATATATAGTCAATATGATAAAAAAATTGTTAGAGCTATCAGAAAATTAGAACAAATCAAATTTAGGGAAGAGCGAAGTTATTTCACAACAGTTTTTATCTGTTTGAAACCACTTAAAAATGCTTTGATTCAATCCACAAGGAAGCAGAAAGACGCCAGTTAGCATTTCGTGTATAATTAATCATTTAATTATAAATGAACTTTGTTTCCTTTAAATATTTTCATTTTCATATATTTTAATACATCAAACCCAAGGAAAGAAGACCGATTACAGTATGCATTTCTGATGAATATATTTGAATATATTGCTGCAGTGTATATTTTCTGGATCTTTTGCATTTTAATTAAATTGCATTTAAAGATCTAAATATTGCATAAACTACGTAATAAGATACAGAAAAACAGGCAAATAAAAGATATAGTCCTGCGTTTTAGCAAATAAACAGGGATAAAATTTCCATTTGATAAATAACATGATAAAGAAGATCCACATAAACGTTTTTTTTTCGAGGGGAGGGGGGTATTTTCTTCCTTTCCTCATATGGCGGAGACATAAGTTGAAATCAACCTAAAAACTCGAAATCGAATAGAGTTTCAGATCTGGGTTTTATCCCTTGATCTGCGTGATGCAGTTGCAGACCTTCATTACGTTGTAGAATTTAGAGATAACTGATATTAGCCAATGATTCTCGAAAGCAACAGACCCAATACTGCATCTGATCGGTCTTGGTATCATTGGTATCATTGGATACAAGAGGATTGATTAAAATTGCTCTCATTCAAGAAAATATGGTCTATAGGTAGCAAAACTTTTAAATGTTTTTCCACTCATTGAATAAAATATTTGGATAATTAAGAGATTTTTTTAAATTTCATTCCGTAGGTCCATTCTCATAATCTTGTATTCTCCTTGGGTGCTAGTAGAATGATTGGATTATCATTGATTAAAAGCATATGAAATTAAAAAATATATATATATTCTGAAGTTTTTAGAGTTTTGGAGTCAGATAAATATAGGAGTAGTTCCAGCGTAACAAGTTAGAGAAACACAGCACAAGGCTTCAGTACTGATGTGAGAAGAATATACCGAGATGGACATTTAACAGGGATAATTATATACTCATTTGGCCAATTGTGCCATTGCGGTCACATGATCTGTCTGAGGTAGGCGCGACCTTCTATTTCATGCAATAGTTGGCCTCATGTGAACGCTGCTTAATGATGTGGTCATCAGTATTGTTCATACCTTCCTTTCAACAATGTTGTAATCGTATGTTATCTGAAACATAAATGTTTCTCTTGATAATTTGGATGTTGTGACATATGGATCAAAAAATTGCTTGAATAGTCCGGTAGAAATCGGTGATTAATTATTTTACTCGCTGAATGAATTTAATATTCATTATTATTATTATTCAGTTCTAAAACTGACTATATTATTATGAAAGAAGTTACTTCCATGACATTCATTACTGAACAGTCCTAGAATTTTCAAGAGTGATGATTGTCCCACAGAATCATCAAAAAAGCTAGTGCCTCTTTCAGTTATTCTACAACTTTCATATTCCTCGAAATAAGTTGCACAAATAGCTTAAGATAAAATAAAAAACCCATGAAAATCTTTAGTTTGTATCAAGCTTTATAAAATAATATTTTTAGCTGCAAATGAATTTTTAATCTTATACTAAGAAACAGATAAACGAAAATATTAAACAATTTGATTTTATATTTTTACTTTCTAATGAATTTAATTGTCTAAACGCTTAGCAATGAACGATAATTAATATTTATAAATAAGCTCAAAAAACAAAAACACACATATTTATAAGAATATGAAAACTTTATTTAATAACCTAGTTAAGAGCAATGACATAAGAACAAAAAATAAATTTTAAATTCAATTTTTTTTCATTACATATAATTTTTGTGCTACATTCTTCGAGTGACATAAAAAAAATTTGAAGCTTAACACTATTTTTTGTCATCATGAAAGTTAATAAAATATCAGTGAAATTTAATTTTTGTTTGAAAACATAAATTAGAAAACTGAATATAAGCAAAATCGGATTATTATAACAATTCAGTTAAATATTTACAGAAAGCCAGGACAGAAAGACATTTGAATCAAGGCAGACAAGGTTAAGTTTTAAATTTGAAAAATTGTAATGTCTAGAAAGACAAAGGCTTTGTTATTAAGGCGAATAATTAATCATGCTAAATTCTGCAACTCGCGAAAAAAAAGGCAAGTAATTATGTTTTTTCATATATGGCCCAGCTCCTGACAAGCTGCCAAAATTTTAGTTATCTTCAAGAACAGAATGATAACCTGTTTGGAATATATACTTAATGTCCTTGAAATAATTATTTTTTGTAATTTAATATTTACATTTATAAAAAAGAATGTATCTAACTATTCTCTTAAAATCCACTTTTTGTTAAAAATTTTTTTTTATTTTAAAATAAGAAATATGAAGCGTACAAAGTTATCTTTTTTGATTTTTGTAAGACATAAGCCAAATGATAAAGAAACGGTATTCTGTTTTTGGTTAATTTTATTACATTGTCTATGTAAGCTAACTAAATTTTATACCGCTTGTATGACATAAATAAAATTGTCTTTTTTTTCGTGCTTTAACTAAATATAATAATAAATTACTTGGAGGTTATCTCTTTTGGAGCGTAAATTTAATGTAATTTCTAAAAAAATATTAAACATCAAGTAAAATTAATTATTCAAAACGAGGGTAAGTATTCTCTTAATTTGTGTTACTTCATACATTTGAAAATTTATTTTACTGCAAGACAATCTAATTTAATTTAATGAAAGACTTGTGTGAGCCCTGTTTATTAGATGTCACAAAATAGATATCTTTAAAACCTATTTTCCTTTCTACAAATATTATTAATTATTATTAAAAGAATAATATGATTATATTTTATATTGTGGGATGATTTACCTACTAAAAGGTTTAAAGGCTATAATTTATGGAATTTAGTATGTTTATCAATCAGTTCTTTTCTTTGTAATTAAATTAACTCGTAACTATGTGTTTACATTAACGTCCGTTATTTTGACTATGAAATTTTCTCTTGAAATATAAAGATTAACAAATAAATTTATATGAATAAATTTTGAAATATCATATCAAACATATTGTAGGTAAAGCAGCTTGTTACATAATATTGTACAATATAGTGCGATATTGTATTATATTATTCAATATTTAACAATGTTATAGAATATTGCTAATATTGTTTAATATCGTGCAATATTGTACAAAATATATGTGCTACTAGGGATAACTCAATATTTTTAACTGATACAGGGTGTCCCATAAGGTATGCAGAGTCTAATATTTACAGTGTCGAATAGAACACGTTAAGACAAGTATTTTGATGTATAACATGTGGAGTCCTCGAATATAGCGTCATAGCATAATTTCCCATAGGCCATACATCAAAATACTCGTCTTAATGTGTTCTATCCGAATCTGAAAATATTAAGCGCTGCATACCTTTTGGTACGCCCTATACATGCCTTTATATTTTAAGATGAAAGCACTATCAGGTTTTCCTTATACTATATCTTTTAAATATTATTTTATTATTTTTCACATCATAAGAGATAGATTTTGAAAATTAATATAATTTCGTCTTTCAAAATCCTATTTTTTTTGGGGGGGGGGAGGTGTGGCATTTATTAACATTTTAAGGGAATCAAGGAATACGGAAACAATGAATTCTTCCTTAAATTATTAAAATGTGGTTAAAATATCTAATTTTAATAAAAAATATGTTACTGAAAAATTTTATTAATTTCTTTGAACAAAAAGCAAAATAAACTAATATAATAATAAATTAGGAGATTAAGTGCCTTGGAAATTTTGAGGATGAACAAAATGCTTTCATTGATTACTTCAGAAAGTAAGCACAAGCAGAAAGTACTTTCGAAATTCTATTTTTTGGTGGAGAGGGTGGGTGTGAGGCATTTAAGACAATCTATAAGAATTAAGGGACACTGAAGTACTTTTTTAAAATGTTAAGAAATTGGTTAAAATATTTAATTTTATAGTAAAGTATTAATTAAAATATTTATTTATAGCATATTTGTTTACTTGATAAAGCTAAATTAAACAATTACATTAATACTAATTAAGTCTTGAAATTTTTATTTTCTATTTGGAAGTTTTGAGTATGGACAAAGTGTTGTTCTTGATTATTTCAGAAACTAAGCCCAAAAACAAAGTACTTTCGAAATTATATTTTTGGGGGGGGCACTTAAGACTGTTTAAATTAATCGGGTTCTAGTTCGATGGAAAGCTTATCGGGGCACCCGTCCTTGAGTAGGACTTTCTCCTTAATGATAGAACTGTATCAACATTGCTTTTAGGTAGGATGACATGAACTGTGATGGTTCTTGATGAGACGGTGAAGGGAGAGAGAATGCCTTGGAACTTCTGCCGAAATTTGCTCTTTGCAGGTGAGGGAGAGTGGGAGAGATGTCTTGGCCAATAGGAATGCAGGCTGTCAGGGAAGTAGGAGAGGGTGATGCAGACGATTTTCCGAGTTAGGTGAGGGATAAACTATTGTCCATGAGTAGCCAATCAGAAAGCTGGGTTATTGAGAGGGAGTAACTTAACTTTTGGTGCATTGAGTACAATCATCTTTTTTTCTTCTTTGTTTTCAGTTTTCCTCGCTAGCTTGGCCGCTTCAATTAAATTAGGGAATTCTTTAAAGATTTCTCTTAATTCCTTGAGGATTTGCAGTGTTTCTTTTAATCGGTGAACTTGGGAATACTGAAGTACTTTTTTTTAATGTTAACAAATTGTTTAAATTATATAATTTCACAGAAAAAATTTAACTGGAAAATATTTACTTATTAGTTTCCTTGAAAACGCTAAATTATACTATTTACATGTTTAATGCTTTAAGAGACAAATATTGAGTTCTTTTTTATTTCTTCATGGGCGTTTTGAGGTTAGACAAAATGTTTTTTCTTGATTACTCCAGAAACTAAGTAAAAGCACAAAGTAAATGCAAAAACACTCAGGAAACGTTTTCATCCCACGCAAATAAGCTTTTAAATAAATAATGTTTCTACAAAACAGTAAGAAAAATTTGATTTTTCCCGAATTGTCGATTTAGAAACTACCACTGAAAAGATCAATGTGTAGATACACATTGACTCACAATCGGCATAAACACAAAAGGAAGAATGGCAGTGAAAACTTTATTTCCATTCCCTTTCCAAACAAAGCCTTCCCCCTTTTTCAATAAAAGTGGAGTTACATGCTCTTGAGTTTGTTTATTATTCGATGCCCCTTTTTAGGGAATTTTCTTTTCGTTTGTCCCAAGGGCCCGGTTTCCTGTCGTAGTGGGGAGATTTTTCTTTCTATTAAAAGGTACTGAAAGAATCTTGCCATTTTTCCTTGAAATCCCTAGAGCTTCGAACTGTAATTATCTTTGCTCCTTTCACAAAAGTTATTTTGTGAATAGAGGTTTTTCAATTGTCCCTAAATATGCAAAAAGAATCGGAAAGCTATGATTGAATATTTTAAATGAATCAGTACAATTAGAATTATAGAAGTAATTATTTTTACAGGAAGGTTGAAATACATATCAATAACAGAATATGATTCCTTTAGTTTTAAAAAGTAATTCTCATTTTTCAATACAATTTTACAGTTTAATTAATATTTTCATTAATCAATATGTGGTATAAAATACTATACTTATGAGGAATTCTAAATTATTTGCTTTCGTTAAACAAAAAAAGTCTTAGATAGGATTATTATAATTCTCATATTGGTTGTTCAAATGATAAAAATTTATATTCGTCTTCAAAATGAACAAATTATTTTTCCTATAAATTAAATTTACAATTAAAAATTTATCTTGTTTTTGTTTTATTCAAATTCTATAATTTAAAGGAAATAATAATACATATTTATCATTTAAATCAATTGTTTCTATAATTTAAATGAAATAATACTATATATGTATCATTTAAATCAATTGTTAATTTAATTGAAGTCGAATATTTTTAACTCATTTATAATTGAATTTTTGGCGAAATTTTTTTATCCTGGGCTCTTACGATTTTTTTTTCTTTTACAACCAACGGCGGAGAGGGGGCACCTCAAAATGAGGATGAAATGCTTCTGGTATGGTGGTTGGATCTCGCCACCCTGGTGGGTTCACGAAAAAGTGGGGGTCTGGCCCCTCCCTTCGATGACGGGACGTACTTCCTTCGGGTCCTGTCATTCAGTATTATTTATCCGTGCGCCTTCGGGCGCGTCGGAAAGTTAGTGATATGACTATATTCTTTTTCATCCTTAGTATTTATAGTGACTTTGAATGCGATCTGGAATTCCGAACCTAAAGGTTTATATTACATATATACAGTAGCATGTCTTTTTATTTGGAAAATATTTAAAAATATAGGGGTCTTGACGATTAAAGATCAAAAATTAAATAATTTCTATAAAATTATGCTATTATTATTTATAATAGGCTAAAAATTCTTATTTTATTTCTCAAGTACTGTCAAAGTGTAGATTTGTTTTTCGACATAACCCTTTAACCAAAAAAAAATGATTTTTAGATTTATAAATATCAGATCAAATATTTACAGTCATTTTTTTTTTTGCAAAAATTCTTATCCTAATTATTTATAATGACCTTGAATGTGATTTGGAATTCTTAACCTATCTGTTTAGATTTTCTATTTATAGAGCCATGACATTTTACATGGAAAGTGATTTAAAATATAGACTTTTTGACAGTTAAAAGAATCATTTCTGTAAAATTATGCAATTATTATTTATAATAGCTGAGCTTAATATTTTAAATTTTTTTCCTAAATATTCAGAAATTGCAGATTTGTTTTTCTACATAAAAATTTAGAAAACAAAGAAAATTATTGTCGGATTTATAATTATAGAATTAAATTTTTGTATTTAAATTTTTGGTGAAATTATTTATCCTATTTACTTACAGTGTCCTTGAATGTGATCGGGAATATTTAACGATCGGTTTAGATATCAAATATAGGAGAATTGCCTTTCACTTCTAAATTATTTTTTAAATATTGGCTTCTTGACAAATAAATAAGCTAAATTTTTTCATTTTATTTCTCAAGTATTCTCAAAATACATATTTGTTTTTAGACATAAACATTTCAACTATATATATATAAATATATATATATATATATATTTACATTTTTACATTTACATTTTGGGCGAAATTTTTTATCGTGTTTATTTAGTGACTTTTAGTGTGATCTGGAATTCTTAACCGATCAGTTTAGGCTCCATAGATTAGTGGCATGACTTTTTACCCGGAAATTCTTTAAAAATATAAGGCTCTTGAGAATTAAAAATAAAAAAAAAATTAAATCATTTCTATGAAATTTTGCACTTATTATTCATAATAGCTGAGCTAAATATTTTATTTCTCCAGTATTCTCAAATTTCAGGTTTGTTTTTCAGCTTAAACCTTTTGTAAGAAAAAAAAAATAAATAAAAAAGATATTAAAATAGAATTTTATTCCTGTTTTAATTTATAAATAATCTCACATTTGGAGACAGGTGTAGAAGCTCGGATTTGAAGTATGATTGATTTGATCTGTCTCCCAATACAAAATTGAATAGTTATTATTTTAGCAAATTTGTAGCATTTAAAGGGAAAATTTATCTTTGTCACATTGTTTCAAACTAACATAGATTAGGAGGAAAGCGGGAGAATTCTGTCAGTTTTATCATAATCGACTCCGAAGCTATTTCTACACTTTAATTTATGAATATTAAAAGAAATGCCATAAACTAAAACCTCTGTATTCTTGGGTAAATGTTAGGTTATAATTATAAAACATATTGTATCAAAATAATAAAGCATCTTTAAAAATAAAACACAGTTTATCAATATCTATTTGTTTCTTTGGATTTTTCTTTCTAGTGGATGATAAAAATAAAAAAATAAAAACAATTTATCAATATGTATTCGTTTCTTTAGATTTTTCTTTCGAGCAAGTGATAAAAATAAAACAACAATTTATCAATATGTATTCATTTTTTTTTATTTTTCTTTCGAGTAAGCGATAAAAATAAAACAACAATTTATCAATATGTTTTCGTGTCTTTAGATATTTCTTTGCGGCAAATAATAAAAATAAAACAACAATTTATAAATATGTATTCGTTTCTTTAGATTTTTCTTTCGAGCGAAGGATAAAAATAATATATTAAATGAATTTCAAATTCGTTAGGGAAGTCTCTACACATGAAAGTATTAAAATGCGACATGTTAATCCTGAAATATTCTTTACCAAATATTTTAAGCTCTACTTTCAGGGGAGATACACCTGACGATGTTTACGACGATGGAATGCTTTCTATTAAAAGTATTTTGAGCAAAATGGAATTTAAATCGAATTTTAACCGGCGCGGCTTCAAGGGTATTACCCTGAGCTCTCAAGTATGTGACGGGTCTTAGAATACCCATTAAGAAACCTATTAACTGCTGCTTAAGTTGAGATTTAAGAGATCTAGTGGTATTAATTATGTATCAAAGAACCGTGCCTCTAGCATAACAGATTATGAATTTCATTAATATTCATGGCTTGCTTATAAACAATGCATTCGTGCATATAAAACTACTCCCTACTCCAGTTTTGTCTATTGTATATGGTTTTAACATTAAAGTATTTTCATGAAAAATTAAAAAAAAAGACAATAACATTTATAACATAAATGGAACTAATCTTATTGATACTTAGTGCTTTATTTATTTAAACTGTAATATTAATATTAAACATATGAGTGAAACTATTATTATAAATAGGTATTATTCTGCTTTCCTGAGATATCTTTTAATTAAAACCTTTTTACCGCCATATTGTTCATATTTGGTGTTTTATATTTACCACTATATATATATGCGATGAATCCTAATATTCAATTTTTAACAAATTATGACGTCGGCTGCATTGCATTTGATATCGTATTTAAAATATAACCCGTTAATAAAATTAAAATATGTATTGGATTTTAAAAAAATATTTCAGAATAAATTTAATAAAAATATTTTTGATGATCTTTCCAGATGATTTAAAAACTAATTTTATTTTAGTTATTCGTAGTATTTTTGTCTAATTTATAATTTACGATTATAATAATCATGTAAATTCATTACCAAGAAGTTTCAAGTGCATGGTATCTAAATCTCAGTTATTTAATAGATAAATTTATTATCAATTCAGAAAATATTAAATAATGTAGTGCCATTGAGAACATATATGTGTACTAAATTTCAAGACTCTACATTACCAGGAAATGAGAAAAAAATGTAATTATATAATTTTATTTTTTAAATATAAAAGAAATCAAGTGAAACAAAATTTTATGCAAGATAAAAAAAGTAACTATTGCCTTATTCTATCGTAAACTAATTGGTTGTTTTATTTTTTAATAATTTCATTGTTTTAAAAAATTACAACTTTAGGAAATAAAGAATAAATGTTTGAAAAATTAATAAAATTAAAATAGAATGTAGGTAATAAAAAAGAATATCTCAATGGTATTAAAATGAATAATGAAATAAACATATTCATTTATCTGAGCGAAAAGAAATTCCACTGTTGCATCAAGGGAATTCTGGGAAATTACCTACAGATATTAATCTGTAAGGAAATGAATAATTAAGCAGTCAGAATATTAACATTAAAATCAGATTTCTTTTCTAAGAGGCATTATTAAATTGGGAAGATTTGTTTGCTGTATTTTTTCTTGCAAATATTTGGGGAAGATCTAAAGAAATTGTTTTTATTTAATACAATGTAAGAATTTGGACTGATAATATGTTGGAAACTCAAAAAATTTAATAAGAGGCTATATTTGTTGCATTTCCCATAAGTTATATAGTTTTTAGAAATTACGATTTGCATCTGGAAATGAAAGTCGTTCTTTATCCAAGAGAGGATTAAAATATTGTAAATAATTTTAATATGGAACTCTTGATAGAAAACCTCTATTCTAAGTTTATATTATGAATGTCATTCTAAAATGAGTTATTTTTACAAATGAAATAATCTTATTTTTGAGCACGAATAATAATAAAGATGTATAAGAAAAAAAATTCTTTTTACGTTTTCCTGATTTCTTAAAGAGAATAAAAATATCATTTGTTAAAAAAAACATACGGCTTAAAAGTTTTCAAAAATAGTATTTACTTAAAGAAGTATAAATGAGAAAGAAAAACACTTTAAATGAAATAAAATAAACTGTTTGACTTTGAATAAAGTATTCAACTTGAATAAACTTCTAAAAACTTCCTACTTGATAGAATTAGAATCAAATAGCTGTATAATTTTCTACTGACGTTCGATTATGACTTAAAGGAATCTGAAAGGCTGTTTGTTAAAAAAAAGTTCGGTATCATAAAACTTATATGAGATTGATTCACCTTCTTTTGAAAGTATGTATCATTCAACGAAAGGATATTTTATTTCAATAAAAAAAGTTTTTTATAATAATTAATTTCACACATTCGATCAGGAAATAGGCAAAGAATTTTTTTTAAAAAAATATTGTTAACTTCTCTAAGTTAAAAAAGTAAATGTGAAAAATATATTTCATTTATATAGATTAACTTTTTTACATTTTTCTGTTTGAACGAGATCACTCAACTGAAATATAAGATGAAAAAAGTTTAAAAATAAAATAGAATTAATTTCAATTTAATTATAATATATACCTTTAATAATAATCTATACAGTTTTTATTTAAGAAGAATCGAATAAAATTTCATATAGTTCTTTCATAATGAATTTTATTTTACCAGAAATATTTCCTCTATAATTGAATTTTAAAATTATAAATAAAATAAATATATAAATAAAAATCGGATGAAAATAAAAAAATTAATAGTAAATTTTATAAAAAAAATGGGAATTTTAAATATTTATTAATAGCAATAAGATATATTATTAAAAAGAATATATGCCAGTATATCGATTTCAGATATCTCACAATAAAAACCTTACAAATGTTTTATATTACGAAAAAATATTTAAAAAAATTTAAATGAATAAAAATATTGAAATAAAAAAAGTTAACTGGTACTAAATGCTACCATACAAATTGTTCTAAAAGTAACAACTAATTATATGGGAAATTATTTAATTAAAAGGTAATTTTTCAATATCAGTTGAAATTTAATCTTTGGATAATCAAGCTTGATTACAATGTTTAGTAATTAATATTTGTACGGAAATACAATAAAATTCCTCTAACGTTTCTTCTTAAATATGTCATTTGAAAATTTCTAAGATTTAGAATTAAAATAATAGTCTTAATCCATCTTTTAAACATAAAACACGTAATAATATCTTCAGTGGACTGATTATAAAATTCATTATCTTTCCTTTTTATAATGCGCTTCTAAATATTCGCTAATTACAAGAAAATTTCACGCAAGATCGTCTAATATTTAAGACCTTTTCAACATAATTAAAAGATGTTTTAAATGATTAAAGACCCATTTGTAGAATAATGGATAATTCTGGAAAATAAACTTCTGAATAAAATTATTCTTGAATATTTATTTTTAATTAACAAACGAAAGCAATTAAAGCTGCGTATTAAGCAATTTAATTTCATTAATGCTCATTAACCTTAGTAATTAAAAATCATTAACATGTATTCGACTTGAGACGAGAGAATTAATGCCGAATTTCTGAAACAGAAGTCAGATGACAATTAGTAAAACTACTTGAAATTCCGCAAAACAAAAAAAGCAGAGATAAATATATATTGTAGCTTTGGGCTGTTTGTAAACAAGTCTCATAAATTGTAGAAATGAAATCTGACAAAGAAATTAATTTTAGAAACTTAGCTCTCAAAAAATAATAAGACAAAACAGCTTGTTGAAAGGTATTTAATTATTAATGAGGCTTAATTCTCAGATGTTTAATTCAGAATAAATTTTCTCTGGAAATCTCTACATTTTAATTAAATATAATCATTCTTAAAAATTTTATTTTGGAATGCTTTTGAAATAATGTCTTTTAACGGAATGCCGAGAATGAAAAATTAAAGACGACAGTTAGAAATCAGGTTAGAAGAGCTAAAAAGAATAAAGAAATAGGACGTTAATATCTTAATAATTTTTGAAACAAAATGAAATAGTTGAATGAATTTGAGTTTATGAATAAAATGGATTTAGATGAAGAATTTATCAGTGTTAACAATTTTTTTTTATATTCTTTGGTTAGCTACAATATTGATGCCTGAACTATATTTACACTAAATTTTGACTGTAATGTAGTAAAAATAATGTCCAAATGTTATTGCCAATTATTGGCATTAGACTTTGATGCGCAAAAATATAAAATAACTCATACTTTATTATTTTGAATAATTTCGGATGGTTATATTTAACTATCTGTCGCATTATTGAAAAAAAAAGAACTTTTGATATACGTAAATTTATTTAATACTTTAAACAATGTATTTCAATATTTACTATAAATATCTGGAAGAATATTAATCACGAATTAAATGTTCCTACATCGCAAGATGGATTTTCCTTTTTAAAATTGTTTCTCTAATTATAAAGGCTGTATTTGATATTGGATAGTAAAAATATTATTAGATATTTATAATTATCACTTCGGGTCACATAATGATTGATTTCAATAAAAATGATTAATTTTTCAAAATACACTTATTTGAAATGCGAGTAAACTTTTAAAGACTGTAACGAAAGCAGTTTCAGAAATTCAGATATATATATTTAAAGCGTCAAATCCAAAGCTTACAAATTATAATTTTAATTCGCTGGTTTATAATTATAAAATAAATATATTGGTGTTACGATCGTTTATTTATGTTCACTTGCACGATTTTTACTGAATATATTCTCAGAAGTATTTTAGAAAAAGAAAATTCTGCACTTGACATGGCTCTTCGCTCTATATTAAAACACATCACGCGATGTTTAAGAGATATTTAGAATCTCCATCTAATATATCCCTAAGTTAAGTTACTCTTTTGACAAGCACGCACATGCAATTATGAATAATAGCGGTATTGAATTACAACTAAACTGCAATATATGCCTACATGTCCCACAATGAGCTGAAAGTCATTTGTTAAACCGTTCGAGATAAACCGCTATTAATAGCTAATTCTCAAATTATATATTTATGAAAATCTAGTACATGGAAATGACTGACTATATTATAAGAGGAATATGACCTTGAAATATGTTGCAATTATTCTATATAATCTTTAAAATAATTATAATTATTTATTGTTTTTAATCAGAAGGAATTCCTATAATCGTTTTATTAGGGAATACAATTGCTGCATAAATCAAACAGATAAAATTAGTCATTGCTAATAAATGAGAATATCATAATTAATGTTTCCTGCCAGCTAATTGACTCGTTATTCTGATATTGTTCAATTATACAGGGTTAGCAAGAAATCAGTTACCCACTTCAGAGGGCTATAAAATATGTTCTATTGATCCTAATGCAATGAAATTTGAACTACAGATTATTCAGATGATGCACTTTACATTTATTAAATAAAAAAATAGTACAAAAATTCACCTTTAGGTGGTGTTGAAAGACACATAAAACCATTTAATATGGTTTATATTTGTTAAATAATGTAAAATTCAAATTGCTCAATATGTCCTCCTTCATTTTCAACAATATGATTTAATTGGAGAACCATATTTTCTATAGATGACTGGTGTGAGTCTGCCGGAATAATAAGAATATGTCTCCAAATGCTGTCCTTTAGATCTGGTAGAGATGACAGCTTTGACGTTAGATATTATCCTTCAAATAACACCACAACCGAAAGTCACAAGGGTTGATGCCAGTCGAGCTAGGAGACCATGCTATTGGGAAATGACGGCTGATAACTCGTGCTTCTGTGAAGTGCTGTATTAGCAATCGCTTTACATGACGACCATTATGAGGTGGTGCACTATCCTGCATGAAAATGATGTCTTGAAGGCCTCCAAGCTGTAGAAGAGTTGGCATAACAAAATCCCTCAGCATATCACAGTACTATTATCCTGTGACGGAACAGGTTTGGATTCCATTTGAAGTTATATCTTCAAAGAAATACGGTCCAATAATAAAGGTAACTGTAACGCCACACCATACTCTCACTTTTTCAGGATGCAAGGGTTGTTCCTGGTTAACGTGAGGGTTTTCCTCTGCCCAAATTCGACAGTTGTGGGTCTTGTCCATTGAGGCAAAAGTGGGCCTCATCACTCCCTAGAATGTTCCATGGGCAAGTTGTATCATTCACCATTCGAGCAAGGCACAGAAGTGAAAAAGTTTTACGGACCTCTAAGTTCCCGTCCTGCAACATGTGCACAGACCTGATTTTGTACGGATAAAAATGCAAAATCTGCCGTACCATTTTTTCGTACAGTTGAACACGGCATATCCAGAACACTTGAAACCTCTGGTAAACTCACACTATTATGCAGCTACTGACTGCTGGCTTCAACGAGCGCGGTCACAATATTTTCGACTTTGGAAGACGGGATTTCTGTTCGCCCTCTACCTAAAAGAATGCCAAGTTGCCCATTTTTTTCTTCAAATTTCTGTATCATCTTACGTAGGGCATCTGGAGACATTGGACCTCTTCGCATCTGCTTCATGACACGAAATTCCTTTAGAGTTGCAACGAGTTTTGTTGGTTTCGGTAGAACAATGTCAACAGTAGCGCCTTTTCTTGCAACGTAGGCATAACGAACAGAGAAGAAACCAATATTCGTGCAGAATCTGCCTTTATCGAAAGAAAAATGGTAATAGACATGCGTTGTAACACAAATTATGTTTCACATTTCCAATATTTGTAAATAAACGCTATATAGATACAACGCCATCTATTGGTGAATTTTTGTAATAGTTTTTTTTTAATTAAGAAAGGCAAAGCGCATCATCTGAATAATCTGTAGTTCAAATTCTATCTTATTTGGACCAATAGAACGCATTTTAGAACTCTCTGAAGTGGGTAACTTATTTCTTGTTAACCCTGTATATTAAGACAATATTTAAATTTTGAAGCTTGGAAAGCAATTTTCAATGACTACTTAAACAATTAGTTTCTCACATATTTTACTTATATTTTTATATATGTTTCGTTTCCGCAAAGATGGATTCCTACTTTTTATATGCTAAAGTTATGATTTTTTTTTACAATGGAATGTCTGAGGAAAATACACTATTTAAATGTTTCTAAAATCTAATTACCAATTCACCAATTCATTTATCAATTTAATGAAATCTTGATTCGTCACAAGTGTTGCCATCTAGACTTTAAAAAAGGAATATTCCATCATATTTATAAAAATGAAGTTATAATCAATAGCTGAAATTGTGTAATATATATATATATATATATACACACACTTGTAATATGTGTTTTGATATACAAGTAGGAAAATAATTACATTCATTTGACTTTGTTAAAAATATCATTTATAATAATATTTCTTGAAAAATGCACAAATATTTCTATTTTAGAATTTGTGTGGGTGGATATATCCGTTTTTTTTCTCATACATTTTTTGCACAATTATTTTTTTATTTTTATAACGCCATAGTTTGATACCACACCGCCGTTTATAAAGATTATTAACAACTATTCGACTAGGCATAAATATAATTGGAGCATTATTTTAAATGCGTCAAATTTGAAATTTAAAAATATTTGTTTATTGCCTTCAAATTTAGCCATAAATGAATAAAAGGGATGCCGACATCTAGTCTGAAAATTCCTAGCATAATAATATTTCAAGCTTGAATCGTTTATTTTTAAAAATTTATTTTCAATTATATAGAAGAGAATATATAAACTCCAAATATATATTTAATATTTTGAGTAAATTTAAGTCTTTAGTTAATGAAATATAAAAATATTATTGTAAATACACTAAACTTATTTTAAATATAGATTAATTAAAATAAAAATCAATTGTTCTCACAAAATTGGTATCTTGTTGTTTGAATACTAAAATAGCATGAAATAGGTTGCATAATATAACGTTTTGAAATTATTAAAACAAAATCAATATATCTTTAATTAATTTTTAATTAAAATTTTATTAACATTTTTTCAAATTCTATTTTTGTGGGAATCTATAACCTAAGAAGCATTTATGAGAGAAATTATAGGCATTTTTTGCTCAGACAGATTTTTTCAAAGCATTTCGAACGAATTTTTTAGCCGGTAATTATAGATAGTATACAAGATAATAAAATTTATTAAGTTTTTTATTCGAAATATGCCATTAAATATTATAGAAATAGGAATTTTGAACAACCATCTGAAAATTCCTTCACCTCCATGACTTGTATTTTCTATTTATTGTAAGCACTTTGCTGAGTATTTAATTTCAGAAAGAGAGTTAAAAACTGAATCAATTTATGATGTGGTTGCTGAGTTGGCGATTATCATGTATTTTTCCTTATGTGACTATGCTGGGGATGATTGTTTTTCGAGAAACGTTTGAAAATAATTATATTTTTGAATATTTGAATAAAAAAAGATTGAATAAAACATCTATGAAACCAAAATATACCAGGTAGCAATTTTTTTAGATTGAATTTTTTTGGATAAAATGAGGTATAAAGTTCTAGTTTGGAGATGTATCAAATGATTTACTTAAAATTTTGCAATTAGCTTAAGACAGCGATTCTCAACCTGTGGGGCGCCCCCCTAGGGGGCGCGAGCACACTAGAAGGGGGCGCGAGAATATCCAAGAGAAAATATTATTTAAAAATTGATTAACTGACTGAAAGGAAAGCACACATACACATAGAAAACAAAATACATTTCGAGATATTTAATAACTTTTTAAAGTAAAAAAAACTTACTAAATCAAAACATAATAAAACAAATTTAATAATTATTAGTGACTTTCTTGTGTCTGTCTTGCCGAGCAAAGATTTTTTTGAAGGAAGGCTTAATATTAGAAATTGCCACTCTCAGTTTTGCCGAGATCTATATTTTGTCTTCAAAGTAGCCATGGCAGAAAATCCAGTTTCACAAAGGTAGGATGCTGAAAATGGTAATAGAATGCGAAATGTCCTTGTTTTTAGTGCAATTAAAATCCTCCTCTACTCCTGCCCAAAATTCAAATAGTGATTTATTACTAAATTGTCTTCTAGTTTCGCCACTTGTCGTGAAGTCTATGAATTTTTCTTCCTCATCAATTGAGGCTAAGTTTCCTATTCCTTCTTTCTATTGGTGTGCTGCTTGATGAAAAAAAATTCGATCAGAGTGGGTCTTTGCATTTTCACGATTTTCTCTCACTTTATTACTTTTCCATTGAAATGTTTACATTATGCATGATTCGGTTTAGAATATATATTTATATACAAAGAGTGAAAAGAGGGGAATTTGATTAAAAGCAATAGGTTTGAAAGCAATGCTAAAATTCACGTTTAAATTATTAATGATCTTTAATGTGTTGGTTTTTGTAATTGTTCCATTAAGAGGAAAATATTGCCATGGAAAAAAAATGCAGCTTTAGAAAATGATTTGATTTATTTTGAAGGGTAAAATAAGAACAAAATATAAAAAAATATGTTCAGAATCTTTCTATGAAAATGAAAATTAAATAAAAATACGATGAAAAGAAATAAATCGCTTGCAGCGTGTGGAATCTTTTGAAGTTGATCACATTTCATAGTATTCCTAACAAATGTTTCTACCTTTTATTTTTTATTTTTTAAAATTCATTTATGTCGAGCTATTCTGGTCTTCATGTTTTAATCAAATTCAAAAACAGCGGATGTATTCACCTTAAAACTTTCTCGCATACTCTCTAATAAACGTTTCATGCCAGGGAACGCCTTACAAGGTATTGGAGTACTATATCTACGAAATGCTAACTTTTTTCAAGAATGTAATATTTTTACTAAATTTATCGTCTCATATTTGACACTTTTTTTGGCGAATAATTTCTGGCATGCGGTTAATAGTAGCCAAACACCGAATCTGAGTTTTAGACACTTTTTTTTCCCAGCCAATTGAAACAAAAATGTGACACGAAACTGCATTTGTATGAGATATTACAAAATCACGTACCAAATTTAGTATATTTAAGCCATTGCGTTTTTGAATTACCGCATTAGCATGCTTATAAAAGTCCTGACCAATATATAGTTTATCCGTATTTGGGATTGGCTGAAACTTTGAAATGTATCAATATCAGCGATTCTCAACCTATGGGGGGCGCTACCCTAGGGGGGCGCGAGCACACTACAGGGGGGTCGCAAGAATATCCAAGATAAAATATTATTTAAAAAAATTGATTAACTGACTGAAAGGAAAGTAAACATACACATAGAAAAGAAAATACATTTCGATATATTTAATAACTTATTAAAGTAAAACAACTTACTAAATCAAAATTTACTTAATTAAAACATATTAAATTAAAAACAAATTTAATAATTATTAGTGACTTCCTTGGGCCTGCCTTTCAGAGCAAAATTTGTCGAAGGAAGATTTAATATTCGAATTAGCCAATCTCAGATCTGTTTCTATATTTAGCCGAGATCTATATTTTGTCTTCAAAGAAGCCACAGCAAAAAATTCAGTTTCACAAAGGTAGGATGTTGAAAATGGTAATAGAATGCGAAATGCCTTAGTTTTTAGTGCAGAAAAATCATCCTCTACTCTTGCCCAAAATTCAAATAGTGATTTATTACTAAATTGTCTTTTAGTTTCGCCACTTGTAGTGAAGTCTATAAATTTTTCTTCCTCATCAATTGAGAGTCCTTCGGAAGTCTTATGAAATGGATCCCTAATCCACTCGTAACTTGCTATCAGTTTTTCGCCAACAAGAAAATACATGTTAAAATTGTTTGCCAGCATAGCTAAATGATTTTCAGTGGTTACAAATACAATTTTTAAATGTTTTCTTCAGTCTTGTAAGTTTTTATACAATAATCCCCATTTGCAAACATTGTTAGATTTCTTTGCTTTAAATTTCTGCTCCACAATTCCAATTTTCCACAAAAAGCATTAACTCGTATCCAACATATGTGTATTTGCTCCTTGGAGTTAAAGATTCAAGTTATTTAACTTCTCGAATATATCGACCAAGTAGCTCAATTTCATCATAAATAAACCATCGCGGAAATTCTCGGTCTCCGGTCTGTTTTCTTCTTCTAGGAAAATGGAGATTTTTTCCCTTAATTCATAAACACTTTGCAAAACTTTCCCACGTGATAACCATTTTGCCTCGCAATAAAATAGTAAAGCTGAATGTACTGAACCCATGTCTTTACAAAGTGCGGAAAAGATTCTCGATTTCAGGGGTCTCATTTTTATTTAATTTACTACGGTTACAACCGTAATTAACACAATATTCAGACCAGGACTCATTTCTTTCGAAGCCACAGCTTCTCTGTGGATCATGCAATGTGTCCAGACGCAATGAGGCGATTTTTACTTTACAAGTGTTTGTATACCTTGGAATCTTTCGGACATTGGACGAGCACCATCGGTGCATATTCCGACGTAATTTTTCCATTCTATGTTTCATAAAATCAGTTATAATTGCAAATAATACTAGGGCCGTTGTTTTGAGTTCTATTGTTTTGCAGAAAAGTAGTTCTTCTACTACTGACATATTATCACAAAACCGAACATAGTCAATTAAATGAGCATCTTTATTACTATCTGCTGCTTCATCAAGCTGTTATGAAAACAATTTGTCGCAACTTCGAGACAAGCTGACTCTGTACATCTTCAGCTATATCACCAATTCGACGAGCAACAGTTTCATTTGAAACATGTACGGACTGCAATTGTTTTGAAAAATTATCTCCAAACATAGTTTCTACAATCTCAATTGCTGCTGGCAAAATAAACTCTTAACCAATTGTGGTGAGTATTTTTTTACATCTGGCTATTATTTATGAAACTTTGTAAGATGCAATTAAAGCTTTTTTATTCACAGACAAAGTTTCTTTAAAAAATGATTTTTGCTTTTTATAGGATTTTAATTTTAATTCGGAGAATTCTCTGGGTTTGTTGACGTACTCACTATGAAGCGTTTTCAAATGTCGTTTAAGTTTATTAGGTTTCATGCTGCCTGCGGCCAACATTTTTGAGCAAATGATGCACAGAAAATGATTTCTTCTTCATATACGCCAGTACTGGTAAACACAAAATTTAAGCATTCTTGAGAATATTTTCTTGATTTTATTTTCGGAACCACGCTCTTCTGTGTACTTGTTGATGCTTGACAGTCGTCTAATGCTCGCTTACTTCCGCTTAGAAATTTATCCATGAGTCTGCATAAATCTGCTGCCGTAAATATTTAATATGGTGAATTGCAATTAATACGAAAACATATATAGCATACACATTCACGATATATTCGATAGCGATAGAAGGATCGGCTCGAATGACACTGGTTGGAATTGAAACTTGCGTTATCAAACATTTTCCTTCTTCCTGTGAGAAAACATCTGCGCATGCTCGAGATGGCATCGGTCGTGTGGATTCTCTTCCACAAACATTATTTATTTTTTTCTCTTTTGTTTAGTCATACTTCTGTTTTATTTTTTTTATTATTCGAAAAAATGTATTCCCAGTTTCTAAATTTAGCTCACCCCGTCTAGGTTAACTTTCATTAACGAATATTCCTACTTTCTTATTCTTTTAAAGTTATCTTCCCTGTGTGGCTTTCATTTCAAATATAATATTTAAATTTTCCCCGCTTTCATTCGCTTCGTCTGTTGACTGCTCGCTTTACAAAATGGCAGATGTGGTTTCTCGCCAATATCGGCTCACTTTTACTCTTTATTTTTTTGGCAGTTAGTTAAAAATAATTTTAAAACAGAATACAAAATATTCAATATACATTATTGTTGTATACTTTTTATTGTAAGCGGTTGGGGGGCGAGATGAAAATTATGATTGAAAACTGGGCCACGAATACTGAAAGGTTGAGAAACACTGGCTTAAGAAATACATTATATATTATCTGAACTAAAAAAATAAGCTGTATTTCTATTCATTCTTAAAATATTGGGGTTCGACTCATAAATAACAGTAAACGTTCAATTTTTTTTCTCGTTGTGAAGAACTAAAACAACTTCAAAATATTTCTAAATGAACAGACTACTTATTCTCTAATTCCAGAACTGCATAACATACTATGAATTTACTATACCAAATTTGAATAAAAAATATGCATTAGATTTTCCTTTATGAAGTTTTTCGTAAGAAATTTCTACCAAGATTAGAATTTGCGAAAATAACATCTCTAGATATAAAATAGCACTGAAACGTGCATAAATGCAAATATAAAAATCAGCGTAATTCTCCCAAAAAAGCTTTAAAAACAAATTTCTATCGGTTTTATAAATATATC
This sequence comes from Argiope aurantia, assembly GCA_026543865.1. NCBI lineage: Eukaryota > Metazoa > Arthropoda > Arachnida > Araneae > Araneidae > Argiope > Argiope aurantia. The sequence goes on from JAPMOR010114353.1 coordinate 65,834, forward strand.
TGTTCAAATATTTAAAATATTAAATAATTTCATAATTTCGCAAAAAATCGACTTTTAACTTAGTCTCTTAACTTAAGCAAACTTCCGCGTTTTACTTATTACAACAGAACACTTGATCACTTGCGTTCTCAATCAATGTTTTTCATACATTTTTATCATCATGATAAAAGGAAATTTGAAAATCATCTGCATCTTACATTAAATATCAGATAATCTATATCAGCTCTAGATCATCCCTAATTCAATCAAATATTTAGATAGAGACTCAGTTCTCTTTTCAAAATCGACTGCCATTTTAAGATAAAGCTAATAGTCAAAACTTTGTCCTCTCTCTCCTCTTTTAATCTGTACATAAAATATTTCTCAGTTCTTTGCTTTTATCCTCGGTGATCTGTTTCCTGGCGGTGTAGGCTAACTAGGAAAATATCTTTTCTAATCAAAAATGAATTAGTGCGCCAAATGTATTCCCTTGTATATATATAAGACTTCCGCAGTCATAAGTTACAGAGAAAATCTTAGTTGAATCCAATACTGTGATATCGATATTCGATATCAGTATTCATCGATTGTATTGCCTCGAATTTTCTGTGTTGAAAATGTAATTTAACTTCTTGAAATCGTCACTTTTATTTTTAATGCATTTTTTTCAGCAAATATTAGGCACATTTGTGGATACTGAGTACTAATATACATGGTGATAGATAAATTCCTTTTAAGTCTTTTAAATTCAAAACGGCGTCTAGCTATAACAAGGGATTATAATGAATTTATTGAGACAAGGTACAGCACCCACCTCAGCAAAATAAGAAAGCAAAATAAATAACTCAAAAAATAAGGGAGATATGTTGAAAAATCCACTCAGAGAAATGTGAGCAATACCATGATAAATACACAGGAAAAAAATGTATTCGTGAAAAAATAAACAACTGAATTCATTTATTAATTTTTGTGCTCTATTTTAATTAATTTTTACTGCATTCAGTGTTTACTAAGTTTAAAAATATGAGAAACTGATTTTATTGCAAATTTCTATCATTAAAGATCACTTAGCGTAAAATCAGCGCATTTTTTTCATAAATTTTATATCATGTAGATTCTAAATTATCTAATTCCTATTAGTAATTTCTTCAAAAATAATATTTTAACTTTGTCTTACCTATAAATACATGCAATCATTAAAAAAGCTATTTTGCGCTATTAAGTGTTAATTTGTTATTAATTTTTCAACGTCGTAAACTATAAATCATTCATATATAACCGATACAGGAGAATAATCAATTCACATTTTTATTTTTTGCAATTTTAAAAATTAGGTATGTTTCTGTTTCCATTGATATCTTTAATTTGTTTCTCTGTCAATTAGAGCCAAGTTATAGCAAACTATTGGTATGCAGGCGATGTTAATTTATAAGTATTGAAAAACTCTAAATGCATTTTCTGAAGAACGAATTTTTTCATAATTTTACTGTAGGAGTATCGTCATATCTCAAAAAGTAATTAAGATATCTTAATGAAATTTATAATTAGATTTCATTGGGTTATGGGCAATTTAATGAAATATGAATTTGATGTTGAATGCTCTAGAAGTGATTTTATGATTGTTTCATAGAAATATTGTTGAAAAAATTTCAAAATTGTATCTATAATGTCATATATAAAGTACAAAAATTTTATTTTTGAATATTATGTTTAGATAATATTTATATTCGAAGATATGTTACACATGTAATTTTACAAAGAAAAATGAAAAACTGTAATAATTTTTTTTCTTTACAACCATCTTAGTTTTTGTAAATAAATGTTACAAAGAAAAATGAAAAACTGTAATAATTTTTTTTCTCTACAACAATCTTAGCTTTTGTAAATAAAATGTTACAA
>JAPMOR010114353.1:67721-93417 GCA_026543865.1 Argiope aurantia
AATCTTAGCTTTTGTAAATAAAATGTTACAAAGAAAAATGAAAAACTGTAATATTTTTTTTCTCTATAACAATCTTAGTTTCTGTAAATAAAATGTTACGATGAAAAATGAAAAACTGTAATAATTTTTTTCTCTACAACAATCTTAGTTTTTGTAAATAAAATGTTACAAAGAAAAATGAAAAACTGTAATAATTTTTTTTCTCTACAACAATTTTAGTTTTTGTAAATAAAATGTTATAAAGAATAATGAAAAACTGCAATACTTTTTTTCTCTACAACAATCCTAGATTTTGTAAATAAATGCTAAAATTCAGATCAAATTATTCTTTTTCTTCAAAGTTTAAATATATATCTAATTAATTTCATTTTTATTTATTATTTTATTCTTATATTAATAAAAAATATCATACAAAAATTGAAATATTTTTTTTGAAAAATTCCCACCAAACCTAGTCGGATATCTTAATAAAGAAACTTCATGAAACACTTTCCTATATTTATACTTATAAAGCAGATATTTTTATTTTCAGATTTAACTGACGGCATGTATCAAAAACTTACTGAGTGATATTAAAGATAAAATCCTTTTAGTTAATACGTGATTTATTAGTAAAATTCCTTCTGAATTTTTAATTATCTTTCCATTTTGGTATTTCTTGGTTTTCTTCATGATTTGCTCAAAATTTCTTTAACTAAAATCTTGTTGGTAATGAAATTCTTTGTCTTCTATAATCTGACATGACTTTGTCATAATTTGGGTTGTGTGTATTTGTTGTGACTCGAATCATTTCAATGTTCTAGGAAAATAATTTTATTTACATTTTACCTGAAGAAATTAAACATTTGATTTTTACTACAAACTTCACCCAGGCAGAGCGCGCGAGAGCTTTCCGAAGAGATGAGATAGAATATTTTTTTTTTTAGAAGCACACACGGATGCTGAGCGGCGCGGCAATTACGTCACGCACAGCCTCGACGGAGACTGTAGTTTACAGATATCTGATATTATTTAGCTATATGATTTATGATAGGCATTCACTACAAGCTGTTATAATCCGTTTTATATATAATTTTCACTAATGTTTGAGGATACTAATATTTAATTACTTTCTGAAAAATAACATTCCGATTTTAAGACATTTACTTTGAACTTAATAAAGTTCCACTTTACTTAACTTCATTGTTTTCAGCAAATACTCTGCAAATATTTCAAAAATGAATAAGCGTCACAGGAAAGGAATTTTACTATAATAAATTTGGGCTGAGATATTTTCAGATTCCTCTGATAACAAAAACTTAATTTTATCGCAACCTTTCAACAACACAACTAAGTACATATAAAAGCATGTTTATGAGAAATAGTTTCGAAATTCCTTTCATATTTTATATGAAATACTTTAATTATGATTTGGTTTATTTATTTAACCTTGGCATGCGTTCTTCGAAAATAGCAAATTTCTATCTAAGTGCAAAACACATTTGTATGTAAATGCGTATAATAAAATATTGTAAATTATTTTTCAGCTCATTTTATTGTTTTCAAAATTGGTACAAAATTAAATACAATTATTAAATGAATTAACTACAATTTTGTAAATTTTGTTTTTAGTGTTTATGTTTTGCAGTTAGTTTAGTTTCGTTATATTAACATCCCGTTTAAAAGCAACACTAGGACTATTTTGGGACGGATCTCTTATTTTGAACCAATGTCAGATGACGAGGACGACACCTAAGCTGTCCCCCTCCACACTTCCACACCAGACCAGCGGGTGTTCATTTGGCCCTGACTGATTTGGCGTGCTCTAGATCCGATTACATGACGGTTCTTCTGTGTAATTGGGTCCGGAAGATAACACCTTACCACTAAGCCATCACGGTCTTTTACTTTAAAGGATATATGATTCTTAAAAAATTAAATTTACTGAAATATTTTTATGATTTTATTTGGAAAGTTAATTTATTCAACATATTTTACGGTGTAACACATGTGTGTACTTTAATCCAGTAAAATGATATAACTAAAAAACATGAAAGTCATTTATGATATTCGAGACTAAGCTTAAGTGTTTCCGTTTCTAATGTCGTTTCTGATAGTGAGTAATTTTGCTCCAGTTTGTTCTTATTTGATTTAACTTAATGAATTAAAAGAAGGATAATCACAACACAACTATACTTTTTATCTACTGTCTACAGACCATTTATAGTTTTAAAACTGTGATTGGTGATTTTTATATATTTAGAGATTATTTCATTTAAAAAATGAAACAACAGTTCAGGAAAATACAAAAGAAAATAAATTGCAAGATTTTCAAGGACATTTGGGCATTATAAATAATGGTGTTCTAAAAGTGAAATGAATTGTGGACAAAACAACATCCTTTAAAAATTGAGGTATTATGTATTCTTTTGAAAAACTGAATTGGACATCTAGACTATCAATAATCTTTGTTTATTTAACAGTTTGGATTTGGCAACACTAGCATTACTATTGTAGAATTCTATCAAACGTTCAAATTCATCACCAACTCTTGACTTCATCTAATCATTCTACGCCTGATGTACGTATGTAAATGAATAATCTGTGCCTAATTTATATATGTATGGAATATATATATGTGGAAATATCAGTTAATAATATTTTAAATTTGCTTTCGAAATATAAAAATATTTATAAAGTTCCAGCCATGCATCGATCCAAAATACGCGGTCTGCCACATTACAAATTCACGACAGAACCAGACTTCGAGGAAATTGGAGCATTATAAAATATAGTGTTCAAAAGGTGAACTGCGTCTTGGACAAAACTGCATCCTTCAAAAATTGAGTTACAATGGTTCTGAAAACTACAGGCTGTTTGGTACATCAATTAAAATAATCTATTTAACATTGCATCCTAAAGCTGTGAAGTAAAACCGTTTTCAAAGGTCTTATGAAGTCCACCATTATTGAAATGATACTTACCCGAAAAAATTAAGGAATTCTTTAAAAATTGGTACTTTTGTTTTTAAAACAAATGTTATCGAAACAGCATGCAATAAGGTTTTATATGAGATGCTGATGTTTTAAATACAACCGGATTAAATGCAGGTTAACAATAAAAAAAACATCACTCATTGAAATAGATGTCCCATTGCAAAGTTGATGTCTCTAAATTCAGTACTTAAAGTGAAAGAGAGGAATGCTTAAAACTACTGAAGCCAAAATTGCTATTAATGTAAGACGATGTTATTAATGAACATGTAACATATGCCTCTTGTGCCTTAAAAGATTATTTAAAAGACTATGGAAGTATGGTAAGTGATTTTTGTTTCACTGTATTCTTTATTTTCCAAAATAAAATCTTTTGAGTAAGCATTTTTTTAAATATGATTTATTGAACATTGTGAAATTTTCTAGATATATTTATAACAAAAATGTGAAGAAACTCAAGTAATATTAATGGTATTTATGTTTTCAGTATTTTATGTCTTTAAAATAATTAAATGTTTCCAATATAAATAAAAGATTACTGTATAATTATCATATAGTAAAATATTTATAATTATTTTGAAGGGAATTTTCAAAAAAAATATTTACATGAACCGCTTAGTTTTTTCTTAAAATTCCGCCTTCAAATGAAATAAATATCTAATCATCTATACAGAATTGGTTTATATTATCTGATCATCTATAGAGAATTGGTTTATATTATTTGATCATCTATACAGAATTGAAAATTGTCTTGTATAACAATAAATAATCTTATTGTCAAATCTTTTAAGTATTGTTTATGTCATAAAGAATCGCAATTTTACAACTTCTGAATTGTTTCTTCTTTGCTAAAGCCCCTGTAGCATTTTAAGCAAATTTATATGCTACTTAAAAAATTAAATTATTACTTTTTTTCGGAATTATTTTCATATTACCTATAAGTCCTTTACTGACTTTATATATAGTATTGGATTGGAAACTAAGTGATTGTGAATTTTAAATGAGAAGGAAAATTCAAAAATTTTATCTAAAAATATAACTTTATTCAGTTAGCCGTTGTCCGTCTTCATCGATGACCTTTTGCCTCCTTTCAGGCACTGTCATAATTTTATGTTCATAAAACTTCCGATTTGTGCAAATAAAAACACTGAATTAAATCTGATTTTACATCATGAATGTCATTAAAAATTTTACCATTTAAAGAGTTCTGCATGAAACTAAATAAATGGTAATCTGATGGTTCAAGGTTAGGGCTATATGGCAGATGTGACAACATATCCCAACATCCTTCCAATAATTTTTGGAGAGTGACCAAACATGTGTGGGCTCTGTATTATCATACTGGAAAACATCTTTAAGATTTGCCAATTCTACCCTTTTTCCTTGTCGTCGCTCAGTTTGGTGAGTTGTTGAATGTAACTTTTCAATTAATAGTTTGGTTTCTTGGTAAAAGTTCAGAGTGCAAAATTCCTTCATAACCCACCTAACAGCATATTTTTATGAATCTCAGCTTTTGGTATCGTCTGGGCTGGTTCATATTCGATCCATGATCTTTTCTGATTTACGTTGTTATAAGCCACCCACTTTTCCCGAATATTAATTAGTCCTTTCAGGAATAAATAAAATTCGTTGAGTTTCAGAAGCGAATCCAGGATGCTATTGCATTGCATCAAATGAATTTTCTTAAGCTTATGAGGGATCCATAGATCGAGTTTCTTGGCGCAGTCAGGCTGCTTTAATATGTTTTTACTGCATGTGAGCAATAAATTGAGCTTTTCTGCAATCTCAGGTGCTGTACTATGACGATATGAATCGATAATGGCCTTGATATGGGTTTTATTGAATTCAACTGATGGCCAGATCATTGAGTATTTTTCAATGAAAAATCACCAGAACGGAATCTGGCAAACCAATTTTGACACTGCCTTTCTTTCAAGGCTTCATTCCCATATACGGCACATAACTTCTTGTGTGCTTGCGATGGGTTCTCGCTTTTTCGGAAATAATAGAATAAAATATGTCTGAAATGCATTCCTTGTCCTTTTATCTTTAAATTGGGATAAAAGAGAAACTAAATAACTGATACAATTTCTTTACTAAATTAAAGGTGAAAGTCCAAACAATAAGAAAACAATATAAATTAGGTGCTTTGAACTGTTAGCAAAACAAAAGAATGTATTAAAACTATCTACTGCGAAAAACCGTAATCACTTAGTTGCCAACCCAATATATTAAAGACGTGGGATGAAAATCATTATTTATAAATCAGTATCAGAATGAACAATTTTTTTAATTCAAGAAAACCAGTTGTGAACTAGGATTTACAGATTATGCTATATACGTTGAGCGGTCTCAGATTTCTTGAATTCTTTTTAGAACAATCTCTTAGTCCCATTATTTAACTTTGTCAATAGATTGTCGAAAAGGTTATCAACTGAACGGGAGCGTCCTAAAAACAAATGTGAAATGTATTTATTGTGTCTCAAAGTCAAATGTGCAGACCGAAATCGTTTCTGAGATACTGTTTGTTCCGATATTCCGAGATTACCATTTTTCGACGATTCTATCTTGCTAAGGGGAGAGATGTGGAAAGTTGAGTGCATTTATGAAATTCTTCATCATTATTCTACTTTAATTTCTGCCCCATTAGATACTTTTTCGATCATATTTTTTCCCATGCGTGTATTCCCATTTTATTTTAACTCACAACTGCAGTTTGATTGTTTATTTGGCTAACTCATGCATTGTTTAAGTGGCAATAAAGCTTTCAAGAAGGCCACAAAGAATATTTTATATAATATCATTAAATGAGTCCGATATTATCTACGGATGAAAATTTCAAAATATTATTTAAATTCATTTTGTTAAAAGGGAAATGATCAATTTTTAAGAACAGAAATATTCCATTTATTCATAACAATTTACTGTTACAGTAAATAAAAATTGTTTTAAAGTATTTTATTGAGAATTAGAATCATTTTCACAAAATATTAAGAGTTGTCCAACATTTTTTCGCTTTCTAAATCGTCGAATAATCCTAATTGTTACATTCTTGTAAAATATAAATATATCTTCTTTTCACCTTGTCTCGCACCCCTATTTTAACTAACTAAACGCATTCTGAGACATTCGCAAAGGTTCGGAAGGTTTCGGAACCCGTGAATGAACAGTATATTTGTAGAAATACTGGTTAAAATCATTCACTTGCAACAACACGCGCCAAGTATCGTCATTTTCTTCAAACAGCCCAGTGAAGCAAAAGAAATTCAACTTATCGTTGAAAAAAGACTTTTTAAAATTACAGGGAGTGACATGCTGGTGCAAGCTGAATGAAACCGCCTCCATTAGTAGAATTCATTAGCTCGAAAACGTTTTGTTCCCTTTACTGTGAGATTTAATAAGACAAGAAGAAAGTTGGTCATGGCACAAGGAAGAAAGGATCATCACTTAAATCAGACAATTTCTTATTTTCATATGGATAGAAGTTACTGTTAGCATTAATCCAATTTCTAGGTAAATCGATGACTTATGCAAAGGTATGTACTTAGACTTACATAATTGCATATCACTAGATACGAGAATGTGACAGGTAGAAGGTACAAGGATAATATTGATCTTTTGTTCTTCTGTTTGCTGGATCCATTTGCAAAAAGTTCTTTTAACCGTACAGTGCATCGTGTAGCCATTTGACTATACATTTTTATTTCCATTTTCACGCTACACATGGCTGATACATGCTTTCTTGATAATTTTCGAGTTTCCATTTGGAAGCTGCCAAAATTACAGCATTCCCTCAACACTGGAGTGTTTCAGCATATTGTATTTTTTTATACGACTTTTCTTCTCATTGTTATTTTCTGTAATTCGGAAGAGTGCTGCGAGTCGTACGAGACGACATCTTTAACTACATGCCATAATTTTCATTTATATTCCTGAGCTATTTTTATTTCACTTTAGATCATGGCAGCGATAGGCAAACTGTTTTCATTAACACTAAAATCAACGTCAAAGATCGATGTGTTTCAGTGTTTAACACATTAAACTTAATTTTTTTACACAAAGTAATTCGTGATTGTTAGCATCATGCATCTGATTAGCAGGTAGACCCTATGCATAGACATGATCTATCTGCCATGGCCTTAATCATTGAAACATTATTACTTTCCTAAGTATTAGAAATCGATTCTGCAAGTATTTTATCACCCAAGATTAGTTCGAATAGGCTCCAAATGCAATAAGAAAATAGACATTTATTAAGATTTATGCTTTTTAAAACATTAAAAAAGATCTATATCGATATCACGTTGTAGGCCTTTGGTGTAATTCAAAATTGCGGTGTACATTTCAAGACAATCATTATGCTTCTTTGAATTGTGCCATTAAAATAATTGAGCTTTATAAAACTAAACTCTATTTTTATGTCTTTTATTTCTAATTTGCAAAAAGCGGAAAGAATCTGATTCACTGAGAATCAGACTATTTCATACACATTGAAATGTTCATGAAGAATCATCCTTTATTAAGAATACTTATCTTCTTATTTTTTAATGATAATAAAATATTGTTTTAGTTACAAAGATTTAAAAAAATGATAGATCGTTGCATTGTTTAAGTTGAAAAAAATGTTGAAATGAACTATTTATAATAAATATCCTAAACTTTATAAATGTATATGTTTAATTAACTTAATAAGTTAAATATTTCTCGTATAAACTGAAAAATATAATTTTTAATGAAGAGAATAAGAATTTTACCTACAAATTAAAAAAAGAATTTCTGCTATTTTACACTTTTATAATTAGTGTTATATGTATTAAATATTTTATTACAAAGAATTTCGTTCCTTTTATTATTTCCTTTTTCTAATTTTTATAGTAGGAATTTATTTTAAGTCGCAATAATCCAGTTTATTTTACATCACAAACACCAATTTACTCCCATATATTTTATTTTAAAGCAACTTCTAGTTTTATTATTTCATTAATTCATTTCAAATCTTTTGATTAATTCTAAAGGTATTTAACTGTCATAGTTTTCGAAATTGGAATTATAAAATAAAACAATAGTCCGCATTTATGATCCAAAAATTTAGATGAAAAATCCTCTTCGGTTTGGGGATTCATTTTGAATGAAACATTGTTAAAGGATTTGCAGTAGATCCGAAAATTTATTTGAAACTAGCCGCCTTTGGCGACCAGCCGGTTCGCCAGTATTACCGCTCGCTACAATTTTCAATGAAATATATTAAGTAATTGGTCTCTTAAAGGATTCTCAAACAAAACATTTTTAATCTTCAAATTGTGATAGTCATACCAAACTTATATTGTTTAGATCGTTTCGCTCAATTTACTATATATATTTTGCTAATTTGTTGCCATTTCCGGTAAAACTTCAACTTTAATTAAAAATATAAATGACGAAATTGCAATTAATATTAAGATATTTTTTAATAAAACCAGGCGCTTTATTTTATTTATCATCTTTATTGTTATTAATTAATTATTATTATTATTGAATATGAGTATTGCAAACAGAATTGCTCGGTATTTAAGTCTTATAACTACAAAATATTTTTCAGAGTTTATGTAATATCTCAAACAATAATTCAACAAAAATTTTTGAGATTCAGTATAAAATTCAGTTTTTAGTTTTGCTTTCAAAAGGATTGAAATGAAATCAATAATAATATTTTGTTCCTGTTTATAAATATATTTCAAAAATTATGAAGTCTAAATTTAATGCAGTAAGCTATCATATTCTGATAAATATTCTGGACACACCAAATTTTAAATAAATGAATGAATGTTTATATTTTCTACGACTTATTCACGACTAAGACTTATTTATGAAGTTTTAAATGTTAAAAATTTAGAAAAACTCACCATTTTCATAATCTTAGGCCAATTAATCTTGAGAAACCTGCGCGCTTATTGGCGTATTTTCTTTGAAACGATCGATGAAAAATCTAAAATTATCCTTTTTTTATTGAATAGTGATATTCAAATCTTCATAAATCAGTCAGTTTAAGTGATTTGAAATTAACTCTTAAAAGTCAGTGATTTAGTTGATTGAAAATTAACTCTATGACCATCATAAAATCTGTGCTTTCTCTTGTGGTGTATGCATTCTCCTTAATATCCGATCGAATAAAACATCACATAAAAAAGTACTACATAGAAAAAACACATCAAAAGTAAACATAACATTTCAATAGTTGCCAAAAACAAAAGAGAGAAAAATGCAATTAATAAGCAGACGATATTTAGAAAAGTACAGATATTTAGACTGGAAAATGAAATTATCTGAAATTAAAAACACGCGCAGACGATATTTACAAAAGTAAAAATATTCAAACCTGAAAAGGAAAATATATGAGTTATTCCATCAATAAATGCCATAAGTTTGTTTACATCTTCATTATTTTATGTGTCATTAAATATCAAAATGGATCCGGGACTGAATAAACACCCTGTATAGAGAGTGTAAAAGATCATAAAATAATTATAAAATAACATAGTTAAAATATTTATTTAAAAATTCATTAAAAATAGAAATTTAATTTTAAGATTAAAACAGTAGTATCATTTAAAAGATAAATTTTTCATCTTTAACTTCATGTAAAAATCTTTTTTGTGCTGTAATATTTTCGGAAGTTATAGCAGAAACACGCCAAAATTTCGCTTAGTTTTTAAATAAATAAAATTCTAGTTAAAAATTCGAAAAAATAACCCCCAGGTGCACATTCCCGGCCTCCAAGGTATACACGTGCCAAATTTGGTAGCTGTAGGTTGAATGGTCTGGTCTGTAGAGCGGCAACACACACACACACACACACACACACATTGAGCTTTATTATAAGTATAGATATAGATAACAAATCTTTGTTCAGAGCGAGTGCTAGATAAATTTAAAAGGAAGCAGGATTATTACTTATGTGATTATAGAAATGTTATGATTTATGGTACGACAGATTTGAAATTTTAATATTAGAAATAATATCTGCAAAATCATTCCTGGTATGATTTTATAGTCTAAATTTTCTTAGCCATTATTTAATTAAATAAGATAACAGTTTCAAGCAAAATCGGTTTACACTTATAAAGGGAAATGCTAATTTAATGAATATTTTGATGAGTAATATAATTTAGTTATTGCGTATATTATTTTCATAATTCATACTTATAATCGTCATTGTATAGATCATATTAATTTGTTTAAAAAATAATTTAAGTAGGGTTGAAAGTCAAAGAAGGCCATAATAAGAACATTGCGAGAAAATAGATAGAAAATACTTGAATGATATTTTTTTTTCAGGATTTAAAGTACTAAAAATTGTCAAAAAATTAAATAACAAATATTCTAGTTTATATATTCACTATGAATGAATGTGAAATAAATATTAGTTCCCTTTTGATAGATTTTGTGAATCATATGGATTAAAGTATAAATTATCAAAAAAATTTGGTGTGGTACAAAAATTTATCAAAAATTAATTAACAAATATACAATATTTAAATATATGTTCATTGATTTATTTAAAAAATAATTTAGCAGAGTTAAAAGAAAACCATAGTAAAAACATTACGAGAACTTCGGTAAATTATTATACTAAATTTTTTCATGATTTAGAGTAAAAAAATTAAATAACTTAAATTAAAATTAAAAAAATGTAATAAAAAATTGAAATGACATCTACGATCGCAACTTTCAAGTTATGATAGGAGAACATTATTATTTTTAAGTCATTATTTGTCTTAATTAATGTAAGTCATTAACCAGTTTAAACTGTTTGAAATAATCGCCAGACTTCTCTAATGGTCTGTATCCCTCTCTCTCTCTCTCTCAATAATATATAATTTTTTTAAACTTTCATTTTCAATTTTTCTAGCTGGCAAAGTTTTGGAGCTCGAACGATTTTGAGAGGAAACAGCATCTATGATGTTATAGTTTACGTCAACCTTTTAAATACGCATCTGCTGTGAAGTAAGTATGCGTAATAATAATGCAATACTGGTAAAAGCAGGTAAAAAAATATATGCGATTAAAAGATGTTGAGGAAAAGTGCCATATATGCTTTATTAATTGCCTACGCGATTTCGAGCTTCAAAACCCCGTAACCAAAACAATATCATGTTCTCACATGACAATAATAAAAAAAACATTTTTCATTTATCTGTCTTATTTTTTTTATTTTTATAGATGTTTTTTTCCAATGCAAAAATTCAAATCTATAAACTTTTTAGAGCGGTTTTTTTTATAAAATTCATGTCGAACGTTGTCACAATTAAATTTGAAATCTAAACTAAAATGTATTAAATTTGCTTTCATTTTAGAGTTATTGTACTTCAATTAATTGGGTAATTTATTTTATAATCTCTTATTAATTTATTGCCTTATTGTTCAACAGCATAGTCAATCAAACAGAAATATAAATCAACACTTTGCAATCAAATCTTTGTACAAATTAATTAATAAGCAGATTGTTTACTTTGAAATTTAACTACATATTTGAATTAAAAAAAATTTTTTTTGCTGTTTGTCAAATTTTCCCACAGCTGGTTACATTTTAATTTTGCCATTTAATAAAACTACTTATTGTGAAACATAAACTTGTACTTATAGATTTATTAAATTATCGTTTTCTCTTGATGCATCGTATTATATATTTAGTTATTTTAATTCTAATTTTGAAGTAAATCGAATCTTTACTACGGCCTTTTGAATTTTGAAATTGCAAAGTGCAACCATAATTTAAGAACAAATTAAATGAAATATATTATATTAAAGTTTAATTTTTTATTAAAAATCTAAAATATTTTTATTACCATCATTTGAAAATCTATGGTTGCAAGTATTATCTAAAATGCAAGCTATATTTAACCTCTTAACTGCTCTGCACTTTCTGTCATGCAATTATATGACACGTTGGCAATGTTTCGTTTTATTCATCCAACTTAGAATCTTTAGGATACTTGTTGTATCCGTAGATTATGTGTAGTCATTTTTATCGAATTTTACTACTTTGAAAGATTTAATTTTATCATATAAGAGTAGGTAGCAATTATGAAAAATCAATGTGTGATCAATGTGTGAAATCAATGTTGATCAAGCAAATGCAGAAAAATTTAAGTGTCACATTTTAAAATTAACAATTTGAATTACAAAGATAATAAAGATTGCATTTGTTTGGACGAAGAAAGCTTAAACATTAAATTAAATAAACATAGCAAATGATTATTTCTGGAAACAAAATAAATTTAATAAAGCTTCAAGAATAAATGAAAGAAATATGAATTTCATAATCGCAAACGATTTCTAAAAGAAATCAATCAATTATGGACATAAAATATACAAAATAATTAATTCCAAAAATATTTAAGAAATATTTAATTCCGGAATATAAATAAAAGATTATTGTTTAAAATCAGACATCACGAGAATATTATCACTATGAATTTATATAGAAGCCCACAATCAAGGAATTGCTGCATTTTCTATTGATATTTAGTAAGAAACTTCAGACAATAAATTTAAGAGAAACATTTTAGCAATGATGTTACTTATCTTTCATAATTTTCGAAACTGAGATCAGAGAAATTAGAACACATTTATAATCTCTAAATCTGCAAATGTTTATCAATATAAACGATTAAAATAATAAAACTAGCAGTTGTTTGGACAAGAATAAATATACATTGAATTTAATCGTACATATATCAAAAGATAATTCTTACAAATATTTCAAATTTAATAAATTTTCAAAAAATAAAGGAAAGAAATATCAATTATTTTACAGCAAACATTTTCTAAAGGAAATCGGCGAATAACAATAATGAATTGTTCCAAGGGAATTAATTCTGGACTTATTCCTCGAAGAAATGATAATCCAAATTTACTCGAAAAAAAAAAGAAATTAAGCAGACGAGATATTGCATTCGTAAATGTTACATTAATGGTTGAGTTTTATTTAGTAATTCATGAAATTTAATTATCTGAGACTTATTTTAAAAGTTTCATTTAAGAATACAGTTGTAAGAGAACAATGAATATTGCACGTGGATTGAGATATTAATTTTAAACATGTATGTAACAGCAGTAAAAAAAGCAAAATGCAGGCATCTTAATAATTTCCTGTATGATAAAAATTATTGTTTAAATTGCTTTGGATGGAAGCATTTTTTTAAAAATAAATATCATTTTTAAGTATTTTTTTAATTTTTTATTTATTTTCTTAATATAGATATCAATTTTAAATAATATATATACATATTGCAGTTACATTACATACATATAGTAATAAAATGAATGAAATTATATGTTACTCAAAACAATATTTCTTTATTATTCTTTCTTTTCATTTTAAATTTTATTTCTGTAACGTTTGTTAGAATACAAAAGGAATGGAAGGGGGGGGGCAGTTCTCCCTAAAGCTTTCTCACATATTCTCTAATAAATATCTTATCCAAAAGAATGCCTTGCATGGCATTACTGTACAATAGTTACGCTATGTTAACCTTCCGCGAGAATTTAGCGTTCTAATCCCTGGCATGCGGTTAATAATATTTGAGAATCTAATTTATGCTTTATACAAGTTTTTCCTCAACCGAAATTTGACACAAAGCTGCACTTGCATTTACAAATTTCATACCAAATTTAATATATTTAAGTCATCGTGTTTTTGAGTTCTCCTGTTTATACGTTTCTGAAAGTACAGTCAATTCTCGGGTCAAGACGGTCAATTCTCGGGTGTATTCGGCTCAAAACTTGATAGGTGTATACATTATATATGATAAACCGAATTTTAGGTATCTAGCTCTCTTTTTTTTGTAATTTTAATGTTAACTTACATTCGAATAGCTTGACAGACGGATTTCTTCTGAACAGAGTTTACTCAAAATTTGAGAATTTGCAATGTTTGCAATATGTTAGAGATCTATACATTTGGTGTAAAGGCAGCATACCAAATTTCAACCATTTAGCTCAAAGCCCTTTTGAGTTATTTTTGTAACAGACAGAATAACAGAAAGCGCACTTTTCCTAAAAATGTGCTTTTTGATCTCAGGGATGTTTAAAACGTGGAGACACGTCAAAATTTCGAGTTCGAAGTTTCTTACGATCACAATATTTTCTCTATACTATGTATACTAGAAAATAATGAGATTATAATCAAAGTCACTTTTTTCTAAAATTATGCTGAAAAAATTTCAAGGGTCTAATTTTTGTCTTATTTCTTATAATTGATATAATTTGGTCCAAATCTACTTTTACAATATTATTATGACTAATTTTGATGACGATTTCCTAGATTTAATTAGGGTTATAAAGTAATGAGCGTAAATACAATGTAATCTTTTTTATTTAATCTTTAACTGCAAATTTAAAATATAATGCATATACACTTTAAAATATAATATATGTATTAATACATATGGTAAATAAAATTAATGATAAATTTGACTATTAATTATTAGAATAAGACTGTTTCATGTATATGGGGTAAAATCCTTTGTCAGAATTAGTTAAAACCTAATATAAAGAAATAAGTGGAAAGAAAAGAATTATAAAAGAAATCAATTAAACGCCAATTAAAAGCAATTACTTACAGTAAAGTGAATATTTTGAATTTTTAAAATATTAGAAATGAATAGCAGCTGATTGCTACAAAAACAAAATCTATTTATTTGTAAAAATATTTATCAGTTTATTTCATATACTTCTTTCCTTTCAAGAAAACAAATGCGTTTCTTACAATTATACAAATTCATAAACTGAAAATGACAGTACTCTTTTTGAATTACGCAATAAATTATAAACGAATTAATAATGTTTTGACTGATTAAATTAAAATGTTTTGACTTATTAAATTAATGAAATTCGCATCTTCTTAGATTGAAAATTTCTATAGAGTTTTTTTAAATTTCGGAAATACTTTTCTATTTTTTTTTTCTAATTTTTTTAAAAGAAACTTTTATACTTGTCAAATTTTTTTCAACTAAAATTATAAATTAAAAGAAAAAACATAAAAATAATGATAACAGATGGTTTATAATGTTTAACATAAAAATGAAAAGTTACTTTCAAATTTTAATGAAAAGTTTATTTTTTTTAAAAAATATAAAAGAATTTGGGAAAAATTTAAAATTTTTTTTTCCATTTTGAAAATAATTTTAAAAATATCTAGCAGGTATCGAAGATCTGCGAATTAAACTGTAAATTTATAATTCTATAAAAATATCAAATAACAATGCACTTTTTCGGCTTTTAATTCTTATTTTAAACCTTTCCCTTTTCTACACTTACTTTTAGATCAAATTAATTGAAATTATATAGTTTTTTTATTCAAATTATTTGAAAAACGGGGAGTCCAGATTAGAACAGTTCATTTTTATTTATTTACAGCGGCATTTAATCCGTATTTAATTTAAGTTGCATATTATGTTTCGCTCATAATGTTGCGATATTTACTATTTCAGAATAAAAGCACAAATTAAATTTAATTAAACTTTCAAATGAACACAGAAAGTAATCGTGTTTACATACGCGATATTGAAATTTGTATTTACAAACAGAGAGAATAAATTATTTAAATTCTTATGAAATGCAAAAATAATTTTAGCACATTCATCTTTACCTTATATAAAATTAAACAAAATATTTATTTAAATTAATGTCATAGTATTAATATTTGATGCTTGTAATCCTGAACAGTTAAACGAAAATGAAAGACAAAATAAAAGGATTTTTCATTTGGAATGCCAATTACAGATGTTTAAAACCTCTAACGATTATTTAATTTTATATACAAAGGAAATAATACTTTTATTGGCAAATTCAAATATTTACTAAGAATTTTATTTTCTTTCATTTATTAAAATATAAAAGTAATCATTCATTTAAACTTTTCATTACCAAACAAATGATATAAATCTGCATGCTTTAATCACTTAGCAAATTGAAAATTCGTAAAAAATATTAAGCCTTTTATGATATTATTGAAGGAAATATGTTTTCATATTTTTACATTCAAATAGGCAATATTGTTGCAAATAATTAATTTTAAATGTATTTTAATGAACCACTTCAAATACAGAGATTTTTTGTTTACAATCATCACTTAGTTGAATGTATTTAAGTTTAGTTTAGTTACATTAACATAGCGTTTGAAAGCAACAACTAGAGTTATTTGAAGACAGACCTTGTAGTTTTTAATTCCGATCAGATGATGAGGACAACAACCGTGACTGACACCACTTCTCCAAACTTATGCACCACACCAACGGGAGGGTGTTTCGCCTACGATTCAAGTTTAACATGCACCAGGCTCGCATACATGGCTATCTTTAGTAAAATTTGGTCTCGAACATGGAGGCCTCAAGTCTCAGAGTTCGAGATCATACCACCAGGCCACCGGTACCTTTTAGAATAACTAAACAAAACATTAGTCTCGGATTTTATTAGTTGGAAATGTGAAAATTTCTGCTAATTTATATGTCAGAATAACCTTAACGCATTTATGAAGTGACATAAGTATCAATCTGATAATGTTACTTCGATTTAGGTGTGTAGGTTTGATTCTTTGATGACATCAGAGGGAATTCGCCAATGTTTGTGTTCCATTTAAAGAAAAACCAGGGGTGTCTTCAACAGCCATCTGGACAAAAATATTCTTTATAGAGCGAAAGAGCACATCTATTTAATAATTTTTGGACAATGCATGTTTTAAGAGATGATAAAAATTACTGACTTTCGTCGGAATGGCATTAATTAGTGAATGCTTTGCCTAAGTCCACAAGACTACTGGAAAACATCTATAGTCTTCACTTGGGCTGTGAATCGTCGTTTAAATCTCAGTGTTATTTGTTTAATAGCGTTAAGACAACTCTTTAGAAAAATAATTTCTATATCTTACTGAGATTTGTTTTGATGTGATGTAAAGAATAATTTAATTTTGCTCGATTTTATTATAAATTATTATGGCATTAATCATTATTTTATTTGACATAATACCAGATGATTTCTTCTTTAACTTGAAATGGTTTGATGTTTAATTTTTGACGCGGTTTATCACTGAAACTGTAATAAGTTCATAAATAAAAAAAATCCTTTCAAAAAGCAAATTTGACATTATTTTTATTTATTTCTTTTAGTATATTTATTGATTTTTCAAAAGAAATGGTTTGAAATCAAAACTAGTCACACTTAGTCACTTTAAGTCGATTAGATGCTATAAAGACTTGTATTTCGGTTCTGAGTTGTATTTAAATTTGAGGCATACACTTAAGTGTATTTTAGACATTTCTTTTCTTCACAGGATAAATATTCTTAAAAAGAGAAAGAAAAACTTGAATCTCGATCAATCGAACTTATAAAAAAATCTGAATCTTAAAATGAATTCTAAAATAAAAAGAAAGCAAATTAGTCCTTTTTTGTATGATGCTGAAAAGATGTTCAATTGTAATTTTAGCAATGCATATCAAGGCGGATCAACTTCAGTAGTATGTCCTCTAAGAAAGAAATACAATAATTTTTTTACAGAAAATCCTAAATTAAAGTGACTAAATTCAGGATGCATTTTTTTTAAAAGGTTCGAGAATAGTTTTATTTTTTAATATTTGCATATTAGAAAAAATGTATAAAATCAAAATATGCCAGCTAAATATCAATTTTTTTTAATTGGAAAAAATGTCTTATTTTAGGCTTTAAATCATCCAGTTTAGAGGTTTATCAAGTGATTTGCTTAAAATTTCGCATCAAGACATTCTTTATATATTGGAGTTCGACTGATAAATAACACGGAATTTTCCGTATAGTGAAGCACTAAAACAATATAGATTATTTCTAAATAAATAAAATATTTATTCTCTAGTTCAGAAACTGCAGAATATATGAATAAATTATACGGAATTTGAGCAAAAAATATGCATTAAATTTTAATGTATGAGGTTTTCATAACAATATTTTTTCAAAGATTAGAATTTTAGAAAAAAGCATCTAAAAATGAAAAATAGAATTAAAATGTATTAAAATGCAAATATTAAATTTAATGCAACTTCCCCCGAAAAATAGACTTATAAATAAAATTACAAAGGTCTCATAAAGAAACTGGTTAAAACATTTAGAATATTAAATTTTAAAAATCATAATTTCACAAAAACTCGACTTTTTAATGTAGGCAGACCTTTTAGCCTTAAAGATAGGGTAAATTGGTACTTATAGGAATGACATTCCACACTTGGTTAAGTGTCATTTTAGAAGTACAGTGAAGTAGATGTTTTAGAGTCAACGCACTGATCTGACATGATGTAATGTGGAGCCCCGTATATTCTAGATTTGCTTTGGCATCTACAGTAGCATTCTAAAAAAAGCATTAAGTAAGTAATAATTAAAAATTAGATTATTTTAAGCAATTACAAGCATAGAACTTTTTTAAAAAATCTGGAATTTCAAAATTTATTCATTTTAAATAAAATCTTCATTAAATTATTATTGAACTTTTTTAATCTAAAAATAATCTATTTTGCAAAAATATAAAATAAATTTTTCTGAACCCCTTAAACTCAGAGTCAACTAACCAATCATATTCAGAAACAAACCAAATTCTCAAGTTTAAACAATCCAAGAAAACGCAATTCTAGATTATGACCCAAAAATAAAAAGTATCTAAAGAATCACTGAATCGGAAATTCACATTCAAAAACGCATAGCTGCTCAGTTTATCGTTTGCAGAGGTCGCGGAAACATTGAAGTGGTTGCCTGGAGGGGTTCTAAAGAATCCGCAAGCAAGAAAGAAAAAAAAAAAAAGAAACTCGAGAAAAATACAGCATTTAAAGTCACATTTCTCAAAGATTTCATTCTTCAAGTATCATTCAATAGAAAAAATTACAATAGTAGCTGTAACACAGCTTTCTGTAAAACTGAAGTTATTCAAACAGAAAAAAAAAGTACTTTTCATTTTTCTTCTCTTATTATGGAAGCGACAGTCATGTCAAGACAAGACCTTATTGGATATTTAAAATGTGGATAGCGTAGCATTTTCTATATCAGCCTACATAATAAAAAAAAGCCTTTCTCCTTTTTTATCTTCAGGGGTAACATAATCTTGTCAAAGGGTATTGGATTTCGCTAAGCAGGCATTTTCAGAAAATATTTAATTTTTACAGCTGGGTTTTCATTAATGCATTTAGGGAGAATTAAAAATTTAGGATATTTTTATAATTTAAAATAAACCCATTTTAAGTCGAAGAGGGATAATTTTTATTTTATTTATTTAACAATGACCAATCAGATTTTCCATTAAGAAATTTATTTTCTTTAAAAAGAGATTGGAATTCTAATCGTCTCATTTGAATCTAATTTGATTTATTTCATTTTAAAATGTGTTTTATGACGACTATTAATAAAAGAGGAAAGAATAAGAGCCTATACTCTATTTTAATTAACATTTCTAAAATAAATATGAATACAAAATTACAGTGTCTGCATTTTCTGTTCTTAAGGATGTATCTTGTATATACCAAGTAATAATTTTTTTCTTTTAGTTATAACAGCATTTTAGATGCCTAAAATTCGTATCATTTAATTTTATCTAAAATTGTATTCTAAATAGATGAAGTAATTAAAAATTACAAAAAGGATATTTTTAACCAAAATTGTGTTGACCTTTTAATCAAAAAAGCAATGCTGCCGTGATATTTTAAATCTATTGTTAAAATATTAAATGCTTGAATTTTATAATATAAAATATTAAATGATTACAATAATATAGGTGGAATTATGAAATATTCTCATTTAAGTCGGCTTGCTTGATTTCTAATCTATTTTCCATTCATTTTCATGTGATTTAGACATTTGAAAAATAATACCTTTCTATTTTAAATAGTTTTAGATTATTTTAATATTTTCAATGTATAATTATTAATTAATATTTTTAAATAATTAAATCTCGATTTCCATATTAATAAAACATTGATTATAGCAAAGAAATTATTCTTAGCTACTTAAATAACAGGATGCCAATAGTCGGATGTGATTATGCAGCATCTTACGAATTAAAATTTGGACATGATTCGTTGATCTCCAATTCTATTGACATAAGAGTTTGAGAAAGAATGATACATTGTTTTGTTCCTATTTTTAGACAGTTTTACTACTTTTACCAAGTAAACAACAAGAATGTATTGAAATCTCGAAAAATTTCTTCCGGGAGATTTTGACAGATGTCCATATTTCAGACTTCTCTGAATTCAAAAACCATATTTTGGGAGTTAAGTATAGTTGAATTATATTAGTAGGAGCACAGCGCTGGAGCTGTTTTGCGACGCACGTCGTAATTTTGAATCGCGATCAAATGGCGAGAACGACAGCTGAGCTGGTACCCCTGCTTTCGAAACTTCTTCGCTACAGAAGTTTGTGCAATACGTGGCCCACCATATTTTTTGGAATTTGTATGTTTTTGAATATGTGGTGAAAGCTTATAAGCCAGTTTACAGCTATGAAACACGGGGAATTACTTTTTTATTGTGGTCATATTACTGGGCTGCGAACCACAATGTCCCAGGTTCTATCTTCGCTCATACTAATCCGCTACATTGGTGACCTCGGACGATGAACCTTCAACTTTCGTATAGCTGTTGTGCCACCATCTACCCTCAACCAAAGTCGTCAGATTCACTTGACGTAGCAACCCAAAGTCGTCAGACTCACTTTACGCAGCAATACAAAGCCGTCAGACTCATTTGACGCAACAGCAACCATTCACCCACACACGCTGCCCATAACGTTTGGCCCTACTCAAATGAGTACATGCACATTAGACTCAGCAGCTAATACATCACCATTCACCACTCATATCATTCGTTTCACCTCCGACTCACTGGAGGGAGAGTCTGTGGTGAAAGCGTATTAGCCAGTTAACAGCTATTGCTTTTAACTGGCTAATAAGCTTTGCTTTGCAATTAATTGCTAATTGCAATTGCTTTTGTATTGTGGTCATGTTACAAGGCTGCGAACCACAAGGTCCCAGGTTCTATCCTCGCTCATCATATCTCGCCAAAAATACTACAACTCAAAAATATTTTTAAGGTAAACAGTCAAATTCGGTGTATGGAATGTACACCAAATTTGTAAATTCCAACAAAACTTTTAACGAAATCGGTAACTATTGAAGAGCATTTCGAAATTATTTTCGTTTGCTGAAGTTAAACATAAAAAATCACAAGAAAATATTTTTATTCTGCATTGTTTCCGTTATTTAAATGGTTTCTATATTTTATGTTGTAGATCATAAGCCAATATAATTAATAATAGATTCAATTTCATTATTATTTTTTATTAAAGTTATTCATTTACTTCATCATTTCGTTGATAAGTAATGTTTTTATCTAAAGAAATATTTTATTTTCATTTTTGGCGAATCATTTAAATATGCTAGATGTGATTATTTATAATTCTGTACAATTGCTGTATTCAAAGCATTCTGCACTGTTTATTTACCAAAATTCCTTTATTTTTTGGTTTAGATATTAAGTTTGAAGGGATCAAATATATTATAACCATACTTTTAAAAGTTTCAATTAACTGTAGAAAAATCTAATCTTATAACTTTAAAAGAGCAATTCTTGAATCTCTCTCTCTCTGTATATATATATATATATATATATATATAATATGATATTTGGTGTATTTCGGAAACGGCTCAAACGATTTGGATCAAATTTTATATACAGGTTTTACTTTTTACACTTCTCTATACAGGTATCTTTAATGATTACTGAAACGTGATTATACACACACATACACAAACAAAACCATTTTTTTTCTATTTGCTCGATAGTGATCATGTCATATAGCGCTATCTCGAAAATATTTGTGGTACTTGTATTGTTGCCATAGAAGGACAACCTACTGGTATCTAAAACTTTTGTGAGATGACGCTATATCTCGAAAATATTTGTGGTACTTGTATTGTTGCCATATGAGGACAACCTAATGGTATCTCAAAATTTTGTGGAATGGCGCTATATCTTGAAAATATTTGTGGTCCTTGTATTGTTGCCATATTAGGACAACCTAGTGGTATCTAAAACTTTTGTGAGATGGCGCTATATCTCGAAAATATTTGTGGAACTTGTATTGTTGCCATATGAGGACAACCTACTGGTATCTCACAATTTTGTGGGATGGCGCTATATCTCGAAAATATTTGTGGTACTTGTATTGTTATTATATTAGAACAACCTAGTGGTATCTAAAACTTTTGTGAGATGGCGCTATATCTCGAAAATATTTGTGGTACTTATATTGTTGCCATAGGAGGACAACCTACCGGTATCTAAAACTTTTGTGAGATGGCGCTATATGACATAATGTGAACGTGTTCGACTCACCTCCAATAGTAACAATGCAATTAATGCCTTAACCAATCAACTTGTTGTACAAGTAACATTACCATATCTAAATATTTTCTCCGAAAAAAACTCAAATTTACAAAACTCGGTGTGAAGCTTGGTTTCCTAAGTACTATCATATAATGACAGATTTGTATACGCACTGTGTTAGATTTTCTAGTCTATAGATTTCCAAAGCAATTTTTTCTTTAAATTGAATTATTTATTCGTATTTCCAGAAAACTAATGATTATATTTTGGTATCGTGAAATGATATCGATATTAAAAGAATTTCAAATAATAAAATAAGTTTTTAGTCAATTAATCCTTTCTGTTATCTATATATTATTTTTGTTTCACTTATGCTTATTCAAATTGTTTTTCGATCATTTTGATTACAAAATTTTCATTCGGCGTACAGATATAAATTCTGAAGTCAATTTATATAAATAAGTTCTTCAATATCAGGTTAAAACTATCTCATAATGCTTTTTAATAAAATTTTCAACTAACCATATGTTTCAACAGCACACACATAGTCATATTTAGAGGTGCGTATTTGGTTTTCTTTTATTTGCTAAATCTTTTATAAACTCTTTTATTAAGTTACATATATTAACAGAGAAATTAATAAGAGATTTTGTAATTTTTATTTGAAAATATCATTTTTCTGGACAATTAAGAGACCCTTTACATTTTGAAGTATTTCTTCTTACTCTTTACAAAGAGGATATCATTTTATATAAAATAATTCCAAATAGATAATAATGCGTAGTTACCAGTTTATTCAAAATAACTAATTTTCTGAAATATTTAATGTTTTTTAAAAGTTAAGAATTCTGCACAAATCAAGTACAAGATAACTTTTATTTGTTACAAATTATGTTCTTTTAAATTATGAACTAAAAGACAGCCTTGCAGATATCAAAATGATTGGGTATAAACACAAAAGGAACCAGAGGGCAACGATTTTTCTGAAACTCTCTAATAGACTTTTCATACCAGAGAACGCCTGGCGTGGCATTGGCATACAGTAGTTATGAAATGCTAATTTTGGCGTGAATGTAGCATTTTTACTGAATATATCTTGCCCTCCTCGGCGAGTTAGTTGGTGATTAATCCGCATCATGTGGTTAATAGTATACAAAAATCGAATTTTTATTTCCATCACGTTTTTTCTGAACCAATTGAAATAAAAATTGGATAAAAAAAACTACATTTTAGTCACAAAATCCCATACCACATTTGATACACATATGACACTGCGTGTTTGAATTATCGCGTTTTCTTATTTCTGAAAGTACAGACCGACGGACTACACACAGTTGGATTTGGCTCAAAATTTGACAAGTGTCTACATTATAGATGTTAACATTTCAAGCATTTAGTTGCATTCGTTTTGTAATTATCGTATTAAGTTACATTCGACCACCCAGACAGACAGACTTCCCCATTACAAATTTTACTTGGTGTTAAAGACCAAAAGCCAAATTTCAGTCGTCTAGCTCAAAGCGTTTTTGAATTATCTTTGTCAAAGATAGATAAATCGATATTTTTAAACATGTTTTTGGAACTCAAATAGGTCTAAGACAGGAAGATTTGGCAAAATCTCTAATTCGAATTTTTTTAATTATTATTATACTTTCTCTATACTTCTTTTACAAGAAAGAAAAAATGATAATTGAAATATTCTCTTCATTCTCTCTATATACGAAACCAACCCTTTTCAATGAAAATGAAGTTTGATCCATGTTTCAAATCTAGTAAATTTTCTTTTCCCAAATTACATGGAAAATCAAATATAAGTATCAAATAAATATAAATCAAATTTCATCCTTTACAGAGTAACTCAGAATAAAATGTCATTCCTCAATTATTCAGTTTCATACAATTTCATACGTCATTATTCAATTTCATACAAAACAGCTAAACAATTTTTTTAAATACGAACTGAGCACATTGAAACTACCGATGATCAATTTGCAGATGTCAAACTCACCCAGCATTAGCACAGACGGAAAGAGGACAATGGAAACTTTCCCTCATTCTCTCTCTAAACAAAACTATCCCTTTTCAATAAAAGTGGAGTTACATGTTCTTGGCTCGTTTTTTTACTCAGTGTTTCCTTCAGAGGAAATTTTCTTTTCATTTGTCCCAAGGGCCTGTTCCGGACTTAGTGGGAGGACTTTCCTTTCCATGAAAAGGTACTGAAAGAATCCTGCCATTTTCCTTGTAAACCCTAGAGCTTAGAAGCTGTAATTACCTTTTCCTCTTTCAAAAAAATGCTCTTGTGATTCGAGGTTTTACGAATGTACAGAGGTATGCAAAAAAGAATATTTTTGACAAGTCGTTTGAGTTTAAAATCACAGAAAACAAATTTACAGGGAAGGGAATGTAAAAATGTAGATCGTTTAAACCGTTAAATATTCTATTTTCAGCTGTAAATGAAACTTTTGAAAACAATTTGTTTTTGAATATTTATGATTTTTATTTAGAAGAAAAAAAAATATATTTCTCTGAAACAATAAATAAGGGGCGCTTTACAAAGCAGAAAATTAACCTAAATTGTGCGCGCGCGCGCGCGTGTGTGTATGTGAGTGTTAGTGTTCATGCGTGTAAAAATTTGCAAATGCATCGCTGAAAAGAAGAACTTTAACAATGCCTTCTATTTTAACGATTTTACTTTAACTTTGATTTATTTTACCACGGGAATCATAATTTGTACACAGAAAAAGCCAGCAGTTTACATCACGACACAAAACCAAAAAAGATCGAAAACGTTTCGTTCAGTGATTTTACCCCAAGATTTTGATAGGGATTTCTTTACTACGTGTCGGTTTAGAGAAGGGAATCTTAGGTATTTTTAAAACGTATGAGTAAGTTTTAAGGATTTTTATCTCTTAATTCGGATTGTGAGAAAATGTTAAAGTCATGAGTTTTCTAGATCGTGTGTAGAAATAATTAAATAAAAGGTGGCAACTGGATCAGGAAATCAGAGAACAGCAGCTGAGCTTTGTCAAACTTTTGTTACTTAGGTGGTGGATTTTTAAAGGTTTTTAAATATTTTCTATAAGATTACATTAAAGTTTTGCTCTCCGAAAAAATATCCTTAAATTGACCTTTAAGTGATCAACCAATTTAATTACTGCAAGTCGTTTGCTTAGCTAAGGAGTTAAACAGGTTGTTGTTTAAATTTTGAATTATATTTTGCTAAGTTCATCATATGAGGATTAATATTCTATATATTTTGTTCAATAAACATATAATGTGTTATTTAAATGCATTTTTAATGAATATGGTTATTTCAGATATTGAGTAAATTTGGCGGTACTTTAGTTT
>JAPMOR010114355.1:0-12991 GCA_026543865.1 Argiope aurantia
ATTTTTTAGCGATTTTCGAATATTAGAAATTCATTGAAAAATACTTTACAAAATGTCTTACATGTTGAGATAATTTTTATTTCCTCATATTTTTCTGAATTTGACATAAAACATTTTTTGTACCATATAAAAAAATAAGTTTCTCATGTTGTTTGAATTGAAATAAGTAAAATGTTACTAATGAAAATTTAACCAAATATTTTCAATAATTTAAATTTTATTTAAAAATGCGATTTTGCAGCTATTTTATAAGACGTTATTTTTACTCTATTTTTAAGAATTTTCACAATTTTACTTGAGAAAGATAAAATTGTCACGGGAAAAGTTAAACGAAAATGAGAATTTATGTTTGTTATTTTCAGTATTCTTTTGTTTTCTTTAATGATTTTTACCAGAAAAAATTTTAATTCAAATTTTTATATCTTTTTTTAGTTTTTTTAGAACTTTTTATTTACATTATTGGAGCATTTAGTGTCTAAATTAAGCTTTATTTGCTATTCCTTTCTTTTTGAAAAATATAAAACATTTTGGTTCTTAGTTTAGACAATTTCCACTTGTCTCGAAAACTTCAGGGCTTATAGTCGCCTCCCTTATGAATAAATTCTAAATGGATTACTTCATGTTGATTTTCTGAAGATTAGAAAATATATCTTATGCAAATAACTCTGCTTACGAAACGCAATGTTTTATAAACTTGTTTTAAACCCTGTTCATATTCGAAAGAATCGGTATATTCAATCAAAAAAGAAAAAAAAATCAGAATAAAATTGTTCTGAGTTTTCATGTTATAATAGAAAATATTTACATTCTTTCGTTGAAAATAGTTAAAGTTCTCTCCAAATTTCGAAATGTTTATTTTCATCCCAAATTATCTCTACATACATCAGCCCAATTCTATATCCTGTAAAGAGAAAATTCCTTTCTTATATTTGCACCAGTAAACTTTTTTTACATGCTCGAAACATGTTCCAAGTTGCTTGAGAGAGAAAAAAAGTAGCAAAAGAAAGGATGGATTTACATCTAAATTGGTCTCTTTTTACTGAAATTTCTATGCAGAGAGCGTACTCAGTATTCTGAAGTGACTTAAATAAATATTCTTTATGCACGTTTTGTGTAATTTCTGAAAGTTTTGCGAAGTATTGGCTTTCTATTAATCTGGGGAATTCTTTATTGTTTTTACTTTTTTTCATTTATTTTCTTTCATTAGCATTCATAAACCAAAAAATTCCATAAAATTCGCATAGTTGAAAATCTCAGATTACGTAAACTATCAAATACTTTAGAAAATTACGAGAAAATATATTTCTAAAACATGAAATATATTCTAATATTTCAATTGATTAGTTTTTCTTTAAAAAAAAACTTAATAAATCGCTATTATTTTTTAAACCAGTTTTATTAGAAAGTAAAGTAGATTATTTTAGGCTGAACATATTTACAATCAAATATAAAAAATAAGAATAAAAATACAGCCATATTTTCCTAAATTAATTTAAAATATTATTATGTACTCAACTATACTTGTATAACTGCACTGTATTTGACAAAAATAAGCTTCTGTATTGTGATAAAACGTATTAAAAAATCATAAATTATTAACATACGGATAAAATTGTGAACAATTTTAAAAAGTAATTCACTTAAGTTTTTATAAGAATCATATTTCGGAATCAATCAATAACCTGCTGTATAACACAAAGAGAAATATACTATGAAAATGATTTTAAATAATATACATGCAGATGATTTATTCATGGGGCTTTTTTATAAAAATGTATCATTTGAAGAGTTTTTATATTAAACAAATAAAGATATTATGATCTTATGTCTTTAATATAATCAGAAAAGAATAGCAATAAAATATATTGCAAACATAAACCCATAATTATTTTTACCCTCAGTAATCTACATGTTCGAAAAGAATTTTACATAATCAAAGGTTTCATACAGAAACAGTTACAAATCAAACCAATTTTTAGACATTCTTTCCTAATTCAGAATTTCTGGCAATAACCTAATCACCAAAAAAAAATACTCTTATAAAAGATAATTCAAAATTAAATATATATATATATATATATAGTATCAAGATGTATGATGGACTTTCAATGTAAAGCATTAACAATTGATGATATAACCTTTACCAATATGCTAATGCAAACGATTTTGAAATATGAAATGGCTTTTATTTTGCTGCTGAAATAAAAACATCTGAGAAAAATCAGTCAATTTAAAAAATAAATGTAATATAACGGTAAACTTGTATTTTTGTTTGTATATTTAAGACTGCCGACAACCACGTTTTTTTCTGACGATGATATGTTAATAAAATTTATAATACTGACAAACATGAGCAAAATGTTTTTTTTAATATTTACTTTTTGTTTCAGAAAACTTTTGAAAAGTTATTTTATTGCATTTGTTCTCTAATTTATGTCAATTATTAGATGAAAATATAAGGCCAATACAGATGTAATAATTTTTTCATTCGTGATCCCTTTATTGCTTGAATGAATACTGATAATTATCGCAGTAAAATTAAAAGCATATTCGATGATTTGGTATCGTATAATTTGATTATTTTTCTTTGGATGCTATTAAAGGATAAAGTGTAAAAGAGTTATTCTTTTAAATGGCACTGAAAGACAAATCTACGTCTGTTCTCAAGTGAAAATTCTCAATATGGGAGAAACGCTCATCTGCAGAATTTAAGAATAAATTGATGAATGAGGTTTAGTTTTTTTATGACACTTTTTCCTGAGAACTCATATACCATGCAGCCATAATCAAGTTTCGAGATCCCAAGTGTTGTTGTAATAGAGAGGTGCGAGACTTCAGAAATCTTCCATAATGAACTCTTTAAAGTAAAAATAAGTATTTCTGTGGAATAAAAAGTGAACTTCTTTCAAATTTTTCACAAATATTTCATTGGCATTGAAGAATAATTTTGCCTAGAATATCTATAAAATTTATTTAATAAGTATAATTGTTTCACTTCTAATTTCTTTCAAACTGTATTTCAGAATTTGAACATAGCTTCGTGTTTTTAAAAATATTTCTGAAATTGCTGTCCAATAATCGTAATATTTTCTCCCTCAACTCTATAATTATAATATTATTCATTTTAACAACCCCTTATTTTTTAATTTTTTTCATTTATAATTCCTTTTTATCAAGAGATTCGAATCTTGAAGTTACTTTTCTCACATCCAATACAAGGTGGCAGCATATAGGAAATCAAATTTTAATTGCACTGTTTGCTGAAAATATAATTGCCTTGAAAATATTTAAATAATGCATCGCGATCAAGAAATACACAACCATAACAAAATCAGAACTCTACTACTCTGTTATCATATTTCTTTGTTAAATGAAAAAAGGTGCTGTTAAATACAAGTATGTAATAATCGTAAAATGTATTATTCTGCATCTTTTTGCTTTGATATTTACAATACATCCATTAATTCAGGATGTTAACAAATATTTATTATAAAAACTGAAAGCCACAATAAAAAGGGTTGTAAATCTTCATAATTATTTTGACATAAATTGCTGCAAGAAACAAATATGAATGCAGAAATGAACTCGTTTTTATCATCTATGGGAGTGTGGTGAATAGCATATAAGCCAGTCAACAAATCTTCTACCCGGACGATCGTTTTGGTAAAATTGTTAAGTTACTGGACTGCTAACCACAAGGTCCCAGGTTCTATCCTACGCGCATCCCATACCGCTTCATTGGTGACCCGGACACGTCCGGTTAACCAATGTGGTGGTGTTATGTAGAGTGTTGTTTAAAGCACTTCATCGCTATTAGAAAAATAAACTCTTTATTTCACTAACAACTATCGTAACATCACCGCTTAGCGCACGTATACATAGAACGGGCATTCCCCGGGCAAAGTATTAGCATAGATTGTATTAGGGAAAGTAGATAGGTAGCGCTTTAGAATAACATGAATGAAAGATGGCGCTACGATCACTACAGAAATAGGCTTAGTTAAGTTTATTTTTGTTACTTTATTACCGCCTTAAATTCCTTTGAATCTTTATTACTATTACAAAAGGAAATCTGCACTCTGATAATAAGTTTTATATTCATCTGTTAAAAACAATAAAACAATAGTAAGTGCTTAATTAGGTCTGAAAATATGTTATTTTCTCTTACAAAACATAAATTCATATTTCATTTATTAGCCCAACTTCTGTATTGTTGTTAATGCTAATGGCATTTGTTTTTGTTGTCCCTATAAAATATTTCCTCTTAGTCCACTGTAACGGAAATTTAATGTCAAAAGATTAGATTAGAATGAATTCATTCTCTTTTAGTTCTAAGAAACAATAAAAATCTTTTGTACAGTATAATTTAACGTGGAATCTTATGAATAACTCCACCAACCGTAAAATAACCATAAAGTTTTATTAACATAAGAAACGTTACACTAAAATTGTGCATATTTAAATTGCGCAATTGCCAACAAGAAGGTTAAGATAGTAGTTTTTATTACTATTTAATATCTCTACATTTTAGTTTCTTTATGCTTTGATATCTGAAATCGAAACGTAAGACAATTATTAGAGATTTTCAATAATGAATGCAGAAATGGAACTTCTTCGGAAATATATTCCCAGGAATAAAACCGAAATCTCATTTGTGGCTGCAACTTTAAAGCATCAGAAGGGAAGTAAAATATTTCATTAATTTTCATGATCTAAAGCAAATGAAGTATGTGAGGTAATTTTCAACGCTGGAAAGAATTCGATGATTGATTTATTGATATTTCGATACTATGCAACAAATCAGTTTTCGATAGTTAAATGAAACGCATGTAGCAATTAGGAATGGAATATATTACATATCTATGTTTTCGAATTTTCGCAAAGGTAGAAAATTCTCCCTTTGAAGTTTTCCCCATTGTGCATTTGATGTGCCCTTCGGTTTGCTAATGGAATCTCAATAAATGCATATCGTGCAAGTTCCTTTGAAAATGGAAAATATATTTTACATATGTTCGAATGTAGAGTGAAATTCTGTTTCTATTCAAATAAATTTCGGCTCGAATGAATTCTTTGGAGATGAAGAATAATATGAAAATGCATTTTCCTATCATGGAAACAGTTTATTGCAGCAACTGCTTTCTGAATTTAGAATTTGTTTAAAAATTATGACATTTTATAAATTTTATTATATATAATAATTTTAATTGATTATAATTTAAGTTGAGATATCAAGAAATTTTTTTGCATAATGATTTGTACTTTCATTATAACTAACACTTTTTTTAATGTAGCCCATAAAATAATACGACTGGTTGTGATATTGTATCATAACTTGTTTAATGATATCTAAAGACGAGCAGTTATAAGAGCTTAAATTCTGGGGCAATAAAACCAATAAGGAATAAAAATCTTCACAATAACATGTATTACCAAAACAAAAGCAAAAAAAAACATTTTATTGTTTGGGAAAAAATTAATTCAAAACCCACATTGGTATTTAGTACAGTAATATCTTCATAAAACAATTTTATTTGATACCAGATGCGTAAATTTTGCAAGCATTTTCTTTATTTTATAAAATTTACAAACTTCATCATCATATCGGGTAAAAAAAGAATATTTCAATTTCGAGAAATTCCTTTCTCTAAAATTTTGGAGAGAATTCTCCATTATTTCAACACCCAACATATAAAATACTTTTTTTTTCTAATGAGTAACATTAATTTATTATTATTTAAATAAAAATTCTACTTTAAGCAACATACAAAAAAGTATCAGTATGATAAATCGTCATCAATTTCAAGAAAGTTACTTCATAATTTAATCAAATAAAAACCCTAACGTTTAATAAATATTAATATATAGAAAATATAAATATATTTTATATAAAAGAAAGTAAGTAATTTATTAAATTTATGTTAGATCTTTTGTATAAAACATCTAGCATAAATTTACTAGATTCCATGATTGTAGCATTTATCATTACTATCAACAAGGAACTAGGACCAAAGAAAGGAATCTAGAAATAACAGATACTAATACTGAATTTTTAGTAGCTTTCTCCATGTAGTAACTAATTTGTGGTTTGTAACATATGACCAATTTGTAATTATAGATTAAGATTACTATAAAACTGATAAGGTATCGAAATGTTCGGCTTTAGATTCAAAATTAAACTTAAAGTTATTAGCGTCAAATAACTCTCAAAAGCCTGAAAAAGATAAGAACAAAACAATTTTTTTTTCTAAAATAATGACAAGTACTTCTACTATGCCAAGTCATATTCTTGTTAATGATGCTAATAACGCTCCTTATAAATTCAAATGGATGTGTGTGAAAAGATAATATATAAAACGATTTATTTATCTATTTTAATTTTCTTCCAAATTGTAAAATAACTTCGTTGAGTGGAACCCAAAATCATGTCAACTGTGTACTATGAATAAATTCACCTTAAAATGGAATAAAATATTAAAGAAAAATAAAGCCTTCGATTTTTTGAAAATTCTTAAAGCTTATTTTACTGATCATTGTTAAGTATTTACACTAATGTGAAAACAGTAGATGAGAAAAACAAAATTGATAGTTGGGGTAGAATTGTTGATGGTATCCGAAGATTCTGCAAAACACTTAGCAAGAGAAATAATTCCTCGCCTAATTGCAAAGATTTCTTAAATTAGATCATATTATAGAAACTATACAATATACAGAAACGAATACATAAACTCATACTAAAAGATTTAAGACATATTCTTTTATTAAATAAAATTTTAATAAAAGATTTAAGACATATTCTTTTATTAAATAAAATTTTAATAAAAGAGTTAAGCTATGTTCTTTTATTAAATAAAATTTTAATAAAAGATTTAAGCCATATTCTTTTATTAAATAAAATTTTAATAAAATATTTAAGAAATAATTCCTCATTTTATTAAGAATTTTTTTTAAAAAACAGACTTTATAATATACAGTAAAGACTACATGAACTTTTAATAAAATAAATGAGAATTTACTGCATCATAAATCTTAATTTGAATCGAAAAAGGCAGTTATTTCTAAATATCTAATTCAGCAAGCTTCCTGTTTTATCAAGAGAATTGGGAAGTTCTGAAAGGAATAGAATCTTGAAATTCAGCTTGTTTTTATTCAGCCGGAAATTGAAAGATTTACCATTTTCATCAAAATGGAACGAAAACTAGGAACTGTACCAAACTGCACAAAATAACATTGTGAGAACATCTTTTTTGTTAGAAACAGATACAAAAATACCTTAGACAGTATAGAAAAAATATACAGTTTGCCAGAAAAAGGAAAAGTAACCTTTTTTTCAATAATTTCTGTTGAAGACACTATATCTAAAAATAAATAATTCATTTGTCTATCTACAAATAAAAAGATCAAAGATTAGAGCTTAAAGATCATTCATACCTGTAGGATATGATTTGAAATTCTATGGGTATGATTGATCGGTATCATACTCATTTTATGAAAGGAAACTGCATAATGCAATTCCGAATAACAATACAGCTTTGAACTTAAAGCTGACCCCGACAATCGAAATAACGAAAAAAAAAGAAAAAAAAACCAACGAAACAAAAAAAAAACAATCAAAAGGTTTTTTTTTTTTTTTTTTTTTTTTACTACATAATTAAATTCCGAATAATAATACAGATTTGAACTTAAAGCTGATTCCGACAATCAAAATAAAGAAAACTGTTTTAAAAAAAGAAAAGAAAAAGTAAAAAAAATGTTGTTATTGTTGTTTTATATTTGTAAATAATTAAATCAAACCAAATTTATATACTTTCTGTCTATCTAAAAATTCTAAATTATATTGATTTACATATAAAAAAAATTAGAAGTTATAGAAGTTATAAAAATACATGAGGGCAGGGCACCTATTTTGTTAATACTATTATTACAGTTATTTTTTCTTATTTTTTTCAATTAATTAATATTAACTTATTTGTGATTAGGTTTAATTTTAATGAAATATTGGCCAGAATAGCCAAACGAATGTTTAACTTATTTTTAAGAAAATTCTGTCGCCAAGAATTATAGAAATCCACGGCTGTAGAAATACTTTCTTAATTGACTTAAAATTGAAAATACATCTTATTCCTGTTAAACAAGAAGCATTAGGGCAGCCACTTAGTAACTAATACTATCCATGTCCATTTTATCTCGCGAATATGCAAATTTGGCATATTCGTTGTTAATTTTAAAAGGATTGAATCCACTACCGTCTAATAATAGAAAACCAATGAAACTCAAAACCCGTTTGTTAGCTAACTCACATTCTTGACCTAATTTTTGGAACAAATTGAGATTCGTATGACATTTTATAGAAGAAAGATATTGAATTACTTACAATTTAGCCGATAATAGTTTCAACTAAATTCAGAAACTAATAATGCAAGGATTTTTAAAAATTTGCCAATTTTTGCCTGAACAATTTGCCAAAATTTGCCTGAACAATTCGCGGAAAATCATGAAGTTACATATTTCACCAGTATTACTTCACTTAGCTCCGCTACAGTGACATTGGGTTGCATGTATGCCTCAAGCTTAAAACACATGTAATTCATTTACATTCAAACATTACATTTCACACATACATACATTTCATTTCATTTCAAACATTTTTGTTTTATTTATGATAACGATTGAATTTAATAAGCAGCAAATATTGTTAACTATGATCTCAGTAAAGGTCTGTTTAAATATTTTGAGAAAAAATGAATTATGTATGTTTTAAACCTAACATATGCATTACAATCCAATGCCGCCATAGTTGCTCTTGTAGAGTACTAAGGATTAAATTTATTGAAACGCTTAGATAACTATATTTTTTTACAAAAATATTTTTTTAAAGATATTCTGCCGAGCATATTTTCGAAAAAAAAATACTTTTCAACACAATACGGAATGGGGATGGTTTTGATTTCAGAGTTCTTAAAACATCTGAATTTGCGATGCTTTCTTAAAAGTTTGATATTTTATAAGGAAAACGATGATAAATAATTAATTAAATAATAATAATGTTAATTAACGGATTGAATCATGATAATTTGATTTTCATAATGATAATTTTATGAAAAAACTTTTCCTCTAATATACGTGAGTAAATATATTTGAAGGAAAAACAGCTGCAGAAAACGCCAACTAAATATAATAAGTTTAAAAACAAAATGAATATGCTAATTCATTGAAACACTTTTCATCAAGCAAGTATTCTGAATAAATTGGCATTGACAAATCAAAGAAAGAAGAAGAAAAATTAGATAGATTTTCTTCTGTACTGAAGTCATTGCTTTATAAAAGGCAAAAGGCAGGAACGATGTCAGGACATCTTATAAAAATGGAACATGCTTTTATTTCTTAAACCGCGAGCACTCGCACCCATTTTCGAACACGAGAACTCGCGCCGGGTATCTCATACCCTAATTCATTTCTGCTATTTAAATATTAATTAATACTGTTTATAAGCAAACCTTAGGTAATTAAATATTACAAAACAATGCATTTAAGAATTTAAGTCAATTTAATAATAATTACTTACATGTTTAGAGACAATTTTTACAAATTACATACTGATGCTCTACACAGAGACTCCTTTCACATTTTTGGCACATAAACCATGACTTTCTGTCTTTATTACATGGACAAAATGCACATCGAGTATAGTTTCCTTTGAGCGTTTTTACAGGCTGTTCACTATTAGTAAATCCCAATTCCTTAGAAGTGCTTGGATTTGTTATTATTCCTTGAGGCTTACGGTTTCTGTGTTGTTCTGAAAGAGCGAGTCCCAGTGTTTTCAAAAAGAAACGCCTGTTTCTGAACTGTGTGGAAGGATTTTTCGTGGACATCAACAAACTTCTAGAATTAATACCGGCCACATTCAAAATTGAAAACAGAATAACCATTGTCCAGCGATTTGATACTCTTGCAGTAGTGTATGCTGCAGCCATTTCATCGACAACATTCCCAGCACCTTTCGTAAGATTATAAAACGTGATTATATCTGGTGTCTTCAATTCCATGGTAGTTTCGTCTATTTTATCATCAGTATGCATTATGGACAACATAACAACATTCTTGTTCCTTTTTGCAGAATACGAAACAATTGTAGTTTCTTTTTGAAACCCAAAGACTGAGGAGTACAACTCCTTTCTAACCAAAAATTCAGGTGGTATTTCTCTTTTATTTTGTCTAAGTGTTCCAATAATTGTAATTTTGCTTTTCAAAAATTCTTGTGCTAGCTCATATCCCGTATACCAGTTATCAGTTGTCACGTTACGTCCAGAATTGAAAAGCGATTTCATCAACCGCATTACAATGGCTTTCGAACTACAGTCTATTTTGAAGGGTCCTTCAGGTTGCTTAGCAGCATAGATCTCCATATTCCAGGTATAAAAAACTCTAGAATCTACCAATGCAAATATCTTTATGCCGTACTTAGCAGGTTTTTTTCGGCATATACTGCCTGAATCCACACCGCCCTCGAAAAGGTTCAAGTTTTTCATCAATAGTGACAAATTCTCCAACAGAATACGCATTTTTACAATTTGTTACAAATATTTCAAAAAAATTCCTGATGGGAGCCAATTTATCTATCTCTCTTCTACTTTGACGATCATTGATATTGTCAAAGCGTAAACATCTCATCAAAAAGAGGAATAGATTGCGACTCATGGTTTTAGGAAATAAGTCGATCCCGGTTCCATCAGTGGCATATAGATTTTTCAAATTAGTGTGCGATGATTTGTGAGTTCCACATAAGTATAGTAGTCCAAGAAATGCTTTTATTTCTATTTCATCTGTATTCTTTGCATCTCGCTCTCGAGTAAAACGTTCTTGAATGGATTCGATATAAAGGTTTGTGCACTGCACCATCATATTTAGCATATTGCTATCGAAGAGAATACTCCATGCATCTACGGGAGAAGCGACATTTCTTGAATAAGATGTGTTTATATTCGCTAAACCGTTTAGCAATTATAGTTCCTGCAAGAATGGAGGCAATTTTGAAAACGATGCTCATATTCTTCTGCAATCAGATCGGCATAACGATAGATGGTATAAATCGTCAGCTCATCCAAACATTTTTCGTAACTGAAATATATTATTCGCTTAGAAACTACACGAAACGAGCAAAGAAATAAGTTTATTTTCTTACCCACCAGTCTAGCACTTTTCTGAAATATCCTAATTGTTCAGTTAATGATGTTTCTTTTCCCTTTTTTATAGTCGAAGTTACAATTATTGACAAATCAAAGGGAACAAACTAAAATCTAATAAGTAAATTTCTGCAATATCAAGATATTCAGATGATATACTACTAGACAAATTATTGACATTTTTTTTCTATATTGAATTAATTGGCATTTATGAAATAAATATTTTTATCTGATTTAGTCCTTCTAAATTTAGAAATAAGTATATATTTGAAAAATTTTTAGACAGGAATATGGAATTATGTTTGCACATAGATGAATATGAGATAAACATTTTATTATCTAGCAACTTTCAATCATGGATATGAAAATGAAATTTTTAAAACTTTTATTATGAATCTTTTTCTATATCTGTCCACTTTCTTTAATGAAATTTCGTAATTGGAAGTATATTTTCAGGTGCAATATTTAGGGAAATCAATATTTATACCACATTTTTGTCCCAACTTGTACATGTAAATATGAATAATGTATAAAACATATGGTGTAAATATTAATTGCCCTCAAATTGTTTCAGCTTTTGATGAATTCTCAGAATGCCAAATTTTCCAGAGACTCTATGAATCTGAAGTTTTTATTGATTACATTTCAATTGAATCAGCTACCTTGGAGGAAATATATTTGAAATGAAAATTATTACTAATCAGCTATAGATACACCGAAAAAAACTTATTTTCTCGATAATATAGAGATTATGCTCCGAATAGTTTGCAGTTGGATCTGATTTTCTTATTTATGGGCAATAAATTTTTACGAATAATTGATAATTAGGTAAATTGTTACAATATTCTACAAGATTTAATCTTTCATTTTTTTATAAAATACTAAAACTTTACAAATCCTTGCATAGCCATATCTTTCACACGTTTTAGATATTTTAGATGTTTAAGCCTAATTATTTATGATTTAATATAACTTTATTTGATTTATCTATTTGTTGCATTTGATTTTATTCCTGGATTTTTCTACAATCTCATAAAAGATTGCAAAATTAATTTCTCGCCTTCAGATTTTCAGTATTCTTGAATAAATAAGTTAATATTTTTTTAGAAAGTCCATCTAATATCTCAAAAATGATATTTTATTTATAAATTATTTTAACTCATAAAGAGACTTCAAAACAATGCATTAAACGAATTAGTACGTTAACTGGAATTCTAATGCTTGAAATTGGGGTACTGAATTATTTTAGTTTAAAAAAGCAGGTAGTCGAAAACTACCATTTAATATAATTGCATTTAGACATGTAATTTTAGTGCTTGTATTAATTAGCTATAAGTAATATTATTTTCGACCATAGAGAATACGGCACTTTCTGATTAAACTGCAAATTCGTTGATTGCTATTTATAAAATTAATAATCTTTTGCATTCTCTAGACTAAATTAAAGCAATATCTTTACATATGCTGGTAGTTTCAACCCTTATTACTCTAAACATCATCATTTCGCTTCAGTTAATTGTACTGATTAGATTTCATTTCCACACAGTTTCGTCTATTTCTTTTTAACTGCTTTCTTCATTCAGCTGAGTTAATGCTGAAGAATAATTTATCAGGTAATTAGATCTATATGGATTGATTAATGCAGATAATTGGATCTACATGGATTAATTAAGTCCTTTAATTTAATGTACTTTTCTAGTACTGTACTTATGGAATTTCATTAAGGTATTTGAAAAAGGTCAAGAATGATTATTAGCAATTTAGCTACTATCATAAGAAAAATAAAACTCGGCTCTTTATAAAATGGGATA
>JAPMOR010114359.1:0-17511 GCA_026543865.1 Argiope aurantia
GTAAACAAATGCTAAAATTTGCATCAATATATGCTTTTTCTTCAAAAGCTACATATATATATGTATAATTATTCATCATTTTATCATTATATTAATAATAAAACATAATATAAACATTAAAATATTTGCTTTATTATTTTAAAATCCCATCGGAATCTAGTTAGATACCTTAAATAATTAAATTTCCTATGTAACCCAAAAATAAGTTAATAATAATAGGCCAAGATCTTAATTCATCAGTTAAACAAAAATACCAATTTTTTAATAATAATAAGATTTTTTAATTAGGCAACTGCATCTCAAGTCCATTGTATTCGAAAATCACACGCGAGATATTTTATTTAACGCCGGATAGCCTCGCGCCGTTTCCTAAATAAGCGAGCCAACCCTCCATCCAAAATACAAAAACAAATAAAAAAAATAAAAGCAATACACCTTTCTCTTCCTATCCCGTTCCTTCGTCCCTCCGAGCAATCCTGCCCCTCCCCCTGAGCCACCGAATGGATTCGTCATGCCAACAACAAGATTGATGCCCTCTCTAGCAGAGAAGGAAGGAAAACGAGCGCTTGGGTGCTCGCGGCTTCTAACTTCTTCCCGCTTGCCAAAAAAAGACAAAGAAAGCGAAAAAATAAAAATAAAAAATAAGCGCC
Source organism: Argiope aurantia (assembly GCA_026543865.1). Taxonomy (NCBI): domain Eukaryota; kingdom Metazoa; phylum Arthropoda; class Arachnida; order Araneae; family Araneidae; genus Argiope; species Argiope aurantia. The sequence continues at coordinate 651 of JAPMOR010114359.1, forward strand.
CCTCCGATTACACTCCTGCCACCCCTCGTCTCTCGGAATGGAGGCGGTCTATTGCTGCGTGCGGCATTCCAGGTCGTGACGTCACGGGTAGCAGGTTGACGAAGGAAGCACGTGTCTGTTGGTGGTCGGTACGATTCGAAGGAGGATTCGTTCTCATCCTTTTCTGCCACTTTCACTCCATTCGAACGCTCGTTCGTTCAATTCTCCGTCGCCCCCTTTGCCACCCACTCCTTTTTCCTGCTACGACCACTGTTCGAAAAACATCAGAGGCAGCTGTTACTGCTGGGGCCCCCAGCAGGGGTTGTGGTGATTGTGAGATGAGGAAAGTTGCAGGTCGGTTGTGTGTGGTGGATCGGGGTCTTTCAGAGGGAATGGAACAGTGACCAAATAATTTCTTTTGTTTTCTTATATGTCTGTTGGTCGAAATTTAGCTTCATTTTAGGTTTTTTTTTTTTTTGTGTGTGGGAGGTTAAATTTTTTTTCTTTGACTTTAGTTTTGAAAGGAGGGAAAATATGCACTTGCAAAATGGAATAATATTTTTGTTGGAAAGATTAAGTTAAGTAATTGAATTTCTTCACACACGCAAAAAAAAAAAAAAAAAAAAAAAGCCGACAAGAGAGGCAAAAGTTTTTAAACTAAATGTAGCAAACGATTTTTCTCCCTACAAAAAAATTATAATTAAATTTTCTGTTTTTCACGTGAATTCGAATACATTTTACCAGATGCCTATTCAACTGTGAAAAACCGATATTTGGCTAATATTGATATTTTGCGGTGAATGTATAAATTCTAATAATCACCTGATGCGCGCCCGAAATATTTGCAAAATATATTATTATTATTCATTTATTCTGGCAAATATCGACATTTTACCTACATTAATTTTGGATGCTGAATAAAATAAAAAAAATGTTTCATTACTTTAAGACAAAATTACAATATTTTAAATCATAATTTATTATTAAAACATATTATGATATATGTCGAAATAAGCTAAAGCTTAAGTAATGGCACATGTAAATAACACTCAATACATGCGCATAAGAGTCAACGTAAGTAATGTAAATGTAAATTGTAAAAATGAACAATACATTTTAAATAAGAAAATAAAATAATGCCAATAGTAAATTTACAAATAAACATGTGATTTACGTCATAAAATCTTATTTATTACAAATATTTAATAAATAAATTTGGTTGCAATTACTCGTTTCACTTACCACTATATGTTATTCTTGCTTGTTGGCTGGCATACACAGGTGAGGGCTCGAAATTATAAGAATATAATCAGATATTATGTCTTTCATCTGCCTATTGGGTTTGTATCGATATTCACTTTAGAATATCAAAATCCTCCCGGTAACATCTAGGCCGGTTACGATTTTCAATCTTATCGGGATATAATTTTCAGTTATAAAATTATATCACGCGAATAATCAGAGAAAGTTTAAAAACACTTTTCTAGACATTATTATGTTTCATTTTCGCCAATTGGAGCTAAATTTTGTTTTTGATTATTATTTTTTTAACTATTAATTTAGTAACTATACTCTAGCATCAGTAAAATAGTTTTCTGTTTTAAAATAAAATGAAAAGTTGCTTTAGAAAACTATTATTTGTATTACATTAGTTGTGATCCCACTTGTAATAAATACTTTTTATCGCATGTCGGAGCAATTTTAGATGTATTCAGAAATTTAAAAAAAAAATTAATTTCTGGCATTAATTTTTGTTTGCGATTATATAAAATCTAAGATGAAATCCTCCGATGTCAAATCTTTGTGTCAGTCCATGTGCGTATAAACACGAGTATTCAAAACATAAAAATGCTACACAAATGGAAGTGGACTTAAAAGTTTAAACAACAAAATAGTAAATCTGTATACAACTTCGGCAGAGAGTTTGTCGTCTGTTTTGTCAGTTGATTTGTTTGTTCGTAAATTTGGTTTGAGAAACGAAACTGAATAGAGTAGTATGCTATCTTACTACAAAAATTATAAACACAGACTAAATTTCTGAATTAATTATTCACAAGGAAGACATGAAAAATGTGTGCTGACATTTGTTGTTGTTGTTGTACCAAAAGGCACAATATATGCCATAATGCGAAAGTATATGATTACAAAGAGGGGAACACAGCAATAGTTGCTGTTTTTTCTCCCTTTTTTTTTCTATTTTCTTTCTTTCTTTGTGACTTCATTTTTGAAATAAATTTAAGATTGTCGATTGTTCATAACGTTTGAATTGGTTGCACCGTTTTACAATTAAAAAAAAATTAATAGTTTTCTCTTTCGTACAAAAATTACGAAAATAATAAATTATAAAGATGTTATTTTAAATATTTTTAATTAAATAAAAAAAATTATAAAATATTCGAGCGTCTATCAGAAACATCGTAATATGTTAATGTTTTAGGCTTAATTCATCTGTCTATTTTACTTTTTAGAAAAACTTAGTTAGTCTAAGCAATGATAACATGTACATTAATCAGTGGGTGTAGTCTCCCCCGAATATTCTCTCATAAACGCCTCTCACCCTTTGTACAAAAGTGTGTATCTTGGAGAAAACTGTAAATGCCCCGCATTGTTAGATTTTTATTTTCTCAGCATTGATTCGTGGTAAAGTTTTTTTTTTTTTTTTACTATTTCAAAATCTGTTTTTTTTTTTAAATCGGATTTTTAACAACAAAAGCTTTATCTCTTAATGCCAAAAGCGTACTAATATAATAGTAAAAATGTATTGAACATCGTCGCACCGTGTAAATAAAATAATGAATAAAATAATACTAATCGTTACTGTTTCTGTTGTTGTAAAACTTATTTAATTTCTTTGATTTATTAAAAGTGAAGAAAAATAGGTATTAATAAGTAAGATAAAATTGGTACCACTGAAAATTTTCTTTTGATTTTTTAAATAAAGTAACATTGTTTTTTTATGCAATACTCCAAAATTATTTCTAAAAAAAACGTTTCTTTTTCATTTCGGTTAAATTTTATTTCAAAATCTAATTGAAACTTTGAAATATCTTTTTTAGTGAGCATCGATTTTCCCAAGAAATAATTGCTTACAAAATTTGGTAGCTTGTGCTTTAACTCTAAAAAAAAAAAAAAAGTTTTGAGCGATTTTTATTAAATACATGTCATAATTTATACATAGCCTATATACACCATCCTGTTAAAAATAGTCGGAATGTTCCGATTTGACAAACTGTTTTCCTCTTATTTAGTGAATATATTTTTTTTTCATTCTTTTAACCTTCTAGTATACGAAGTTTATAAAAAGAAATATTACAGTCGACAAGAAGTTCGGTAGTGATTTTGCTGAGTTTCCATGTTTCGAAACTTTTTGAATCCAAAATCCAAATTTTACTAATTATGTTTGTGAACACGATAACTGAAAAACGCTTCGAGCTAAAGGATTGAAATTTGTAGATTGCTATCATAATTTTGATGAAATCCATCCTCTGGAAAAATTTTTTGCCAAAGTGCAAGTTAGCACGATAACTACAAAGCATATTGAAGCTTATAAATAATATTTTGTATGCAGATCTAACATCTAAAATATAGACTTGTAAGTCATATAATTGGCTTTCCGATCCGCCCGAAGGCACACTGATAAAAATGCTGAATCACCGAAATACCGCAACTGCAACACTGGCGGGAACTGTGGGTGAGTCCTAATGGCCATCACCGGCCACGGTACAACCCCCTCCCCAGAGGAAGTACATCCCGTCATCGACGGGAGGAGCCAAATCCCACATCTTTTCGTGTACCCTCCAGAGTGGCGAGATCCAACCACCATACCGGAAGTGTCTCATCCTCATTTCGAGGTGCCCCCCCCCCGGTGGTTTAATATAGATTTGTATCAGACTTTGAACTAAATCTGTCAAAGAGTCCACCATCTGTTGGTTTGTATTCTGCATGTACGTAAACGAAATAACCAAAACGTACAAAAATAAACGAAATTTAGTATGTGATCGTTTTATTAAAATTGTAATTTTTTTTAATTTTTTTTTTTTTTTTTTTTGCAGTTTGAAATTTTGATTTCAACCGAGTGGAAAAAAAGATGTTCAAAATACATATTCTAATTCCATTCGCAATACTTACGAAAGGCAGACAAAATGCTCAGGTACGGGACTCTGAAAACAAAAATCTCAATTCCAATTTTGCACAAAATCTAAACTTTTTTATGTGGAGAGAAGTCTGATAACATTTACTATGAAAAATGCAAGGACCTATTAAGTATTCCCGATGTATTTTTATATTAAAAAAAAATTCTAATCAAAACGAAGTAATGGATATTTTGTTTCTGACTGTAGTTTTGCTTTTCAATATTTTGAATACAGTTGAAGACAGTTTTCAATATTTTTCATTAAAAAAAACATTTTATCACAACCAACACAATTTAAGTTTGATATAAAAGTGATCATTTTATTTGAGATACTTAAATATAAAGAGTTAGGGTATTAATCTTTAGCATTCTATTGATGTCACAGCGGGTCTTGAATTATTTTGATTAAAACGCAATTATTAATCTAATAGCCAAATAAAAAATTAATAGAAATTGCAAATTTTATAAATTATATTACATTGTGTCGACTTTCTTAAACTTCAATAAATATGATTGACCAAAAACGTTTATTTATTTATTTATTTTTTATTATGTACATTCAGAGTTACTAATCGTTTATGGCGACCAGATTGTTCACCCAGATTATATATATATATATATATATATATTACCGAAAGGCATGAATTCAATTGAATCAATTTACTGCAAAATAAAAAAAATATCACGAATATATTTTGCGAAATAAAAACGGGAATGAAAATCTTAATACGGATTTAATAATTGACAAAAATACTTAACTGAATGTTTCGATGGATGCGTTTTAATTCCATAATAATATTTAAAAACGTTGCATAAAATGAGTTATTAAAATTAAGGGGAAACTGGTACAAAAATCAAATTGATATCTTTGAGTCTTAAGATAATACAGATACCATTTTTATAAGTTAATTATTTTTGAAAATATGAACATCTATATCCATAAACGATTACTCATTTACAGAGGATTAAGCCTTTTTTTGCCCTCGATTAAACTTTTTGTTTGAGCCTATTTCTTGATTTCTTTTATATCTTTTTATCCTCTGATTGATTGGATGTTTCTGTTGACACAGCGAGCTCTCTCATAACATTTCTAGTAATATTTTGCGCCTCCATTAATTATCTAAGCGAAACATTGATTTTTGATTTCAGTGCAGCTGTAAAAACGTTTAATGAAGCAGTTTGAAATTCGTACGATGGTTTGATTACATTTGATTGTTGCCATTCGATAATAAGTAATAAGAGCGATTTCTGGGCCACGTATGTTAGCGTTTTATATATAGATAATATTTATAAACATCCAGAACCTGCTTATGTAAAATTTTGTTCAAATGTACATGCCGTACAATCATAACAAATAAGAATTTTCATAAAACCAGTAAAAAAAAATTATCTTAAAATAAATAAGATGTTGCTAAGTTAAAAATATGCTGAGATGTAAAATTAAATTATTTATTAAAATTGAAACCAATAATTTTTTTATTTAAATTATTAAAAAAAGACCCCCCCCCCATTATTTGTATTGTCTAAATACGCTACATGACTTAAACCAATGTGATACAATTCTTCATTTCGGGAATATAAACAGACTTTTAATGATATCGCAGTAACTAATTTTAGTTGGTCTTTAGGAATTTAAGGAATTTAATAAGCGAATGCCACCAGCAAATCCGTAAGAATGTCTTATTAATTTTTGGATAACAAAAGAACGTAAAATATTAACAAAGGATTTAATTTTACCTGCGACAACTTATAATTGAGATTTAATTCATAAGCACAATATTACTAAGTACGTATAATTGTGGTATTGAGTGTTGTTGGAGTCAGAAATTCATCCATTCCATTTATCCAAAGCCAGTTTATTTTATGCAACAAAAAGATAAAGTCTTAATAAAATTTGCCCTGTACGAGCACGTAAAGCGTGCATGGAAAAACTAGCTATTAATCAATGTGTTAAATGCTCAAATTAAATTTAAGCCTCAATTCATATCATAAAATTCCTTATCCTCAAACATTGCATATAAGTAACTGTTAAACATGGTCTCTATTTTTATGCAATGAAAATGAAAATGCCGAGCTAAGAGTAGGCAGCTAATGGGTTAATACATAATTAAAATAGTAGTAATATTTCTCCTTTGATTATCACGTATATTTACACAATATGATATATTTTGTGTTTTCCTTTGTAGTATAGTGAAAATAACAGAGATTCCATTTTGACTATTTTAGTTTCTTACAATGTTTGGGGCAATGTTTGGTATATCTACATCTCCTTAAAAGAAACTACATATGAAATTTCTTCCCTTCAATTCTTTGTAATTTTGAATTATTGTATTTGCAAATTAGGAAAAAAAAAAAAAAAAAGAATAAACTCATTTTAACTTTTGTAGGAGGTACTTTTACAAACTTGTTTATATGTTATGATCATGTTCCTTAGTTTAAAGCTTTTTAGTTTTAAGTAATAGCATTTATACATATATTCGTGAACAAAAAAAATCAAATAGTCATATTATATTTTAATGGATTTAGATCAAAATGAGATACATATGTGAAATTTTAGTACTAAAATCATGTACTGAAATTCACCGATCTGATTGTGTTATAGAATTCACAAACAACAACACATAGAGCAAATAGGGAAGCCATCCATTTGACGGAATTGGATCTAAATATGAACAAATCTAGAATTTCATTTGTAAAACTTGTAAACAAGTTTCATCCATATTATTATTTACTTTAGTGACACACGATTCGACAGACAGACAGAATTCTAGTTGATGTATTTCGTTCAACATTTGACAGAAATACAAAAATTTTGATGTAACATCTATATACTAAATTTGATTCGCTAGCTCATTTCATGTTTATATCATCGTGCTTATATACAGAGAAAATTTTTCAAAAGAATGTGTTTTTCGAATGAATTTTTAGTCTAGAACATAAAGAATTATATAAAAGGATATTTTAAAATCTAATTTAAATCTTGATTAATTTCCAAATTTTTATCTTGAATTAGCCCATGTTCAACTTCATTCTAAAATGGTCTCTTATTTCCTGATCTATTTCTCACTTTTAATTTAATTACTTATAACACGAGTTTTAGAAAACTGATGACTTAAGCATTTTCTCAGTCTCCGAGTGAAGGGATGAAAAATTCTTAATGGTTATAACATTTTTAAAAAGATACCCAAGACTCCCTTTCCTAAATCGACACGTAGCAAAATATTCCCTATCCAAATCTTATATTAAAATCACTGAAGGGAAAATTTTCCCTCTCTTTTGCAATGGGGCGCGATGTAGACTGACGCATCTTGTATTATCGTTCGTTTCTCGTACAAATTATGCCTCCTGGGATGAAATAAAACGAAGTTTAAAATCCCAAAAGTTTCTTCTATTTGGGTTCGAAACTTCTAAAATATCTTTACATATATATAAATGCCAAATTGTTTCGACGATTGTGTTATTTTTTCTTTGAATGCTACTTTTACGAGAAGACGAAGTAGCTTTAAAAGCATTTATTATGTCGCGATCGCTCTTGTATTTGTTATCTACTTATGAATGTTGAATCCATATTTGAAATTCTTGTTTCGTTACATATTATGATTTTTTTTTTCAATTAATCACCAATGAAGGTGATAATTGATTGATCATTATCACTTAAGGTGATAATGATCAATCAACTATCACCTTAAGCAAACAGATGTTTCGCCGGAATTATTGGTTATATTTGATTTTAGATAAATATAGACATAACTCTATCTCCATGATTTCGCCAAATTGCCTATTAAAATCATGTTATTTTAATTCTCTTGGTTAAATTATGTTTATTGTGTTTATAAATCTTTCTAATAGAGACAATCAAATAGCGTTATAACGGTTATTACAAATGTAAACATCCTGTTCATTTACTTTCTAAAATTCGTGATATTACAGCTGCATTTTGTCTTGTAAACTATACTGGTGTTAAATAAAAAAATCCGTCTTCTTTTGCATTAACAATGAAAGAATAATCACGTGATTAACCATTTGATGAAACGATAAAAACGATTTAAATCTCAGCACAACAATGTAGCAACAATTAGGCTTTTAAAGAATGTCCAAAATTTGCGCGACTATCAGATTAGTATAGTTAAAAAGACATTTTTTTTTAAAGAAAAATTTCAAACATTGTAAATGTCATTTTTGTGTAATAAAATTTTCAGTAGTTATTTCAAAAAAAAAAAAAAAAAAAAAAAAAAAAAAATTCAGCTTAATTTTTAATTAATTAAAATTTCGAAAAAAATCGCTCCTAGCTGCACATTTCCATCCTACACGATTTATACGCGGTTAAAGATTTATACTTTCTCGAATCCGTAGTATGGAGAAAATATAGTAATTGTCGAAAAATGCGAACTCCAGATTTTGACGAGTACAATAAATACTTCTCCAATTTTTAGACCTCTCTGAGTTCGAAAAACACATTTTTGGAAAATGGTCGTCTGTCTGTCTGACACAAAAACGCTTTTTGTTAAATGGATGAAATTTGGTGTTCGGTCTTGACATCAACTTTGTAGATTTCTCCCTGATTTTCAGCAAAATCCGTTCCGAGGAAGAGATCTAGATGGGTGAAATTCAGTACACAGATTTAGCATTTATACTGTAGTCACTTATCAAATTTTGAGCCAAATGTAATAATGGGGTGATTGTCTGTCTGTCTGTGCTTTTGAAATAAGAAAATGCGATAATTCAAAAACGCAGTGACTTAAATATATCATATTTGGTTGGTTTAGTTTAGTTATATTTACGTCCCGTTTGAAGCAACACTAGGGCTATTTTGGGATGGACCTCGTAATTTTGAACCGCGGTCAGATGACGAGGACGACACCTGAGCGGGCATCCCCCCTCTCCACACCACACCACACCAGCGGGAGGACGTTTGGTCAGGACGGATTTAACGTGCAACAGACCCCCCTTACACGACGGTTCTTGGGGGCAATCGGGTCTCGAACCTGAAACCCTCCGGTTCCGAAGCCGAGACCTTACCACCAGGCCACCGCGGCCCTATATTTGGTTGGTAGTTTTGTGACTACGAGTGCAATTTTGTGTCAAATTATTGTTCAATTTGTTCAAAATTGTTCAACTTTCGTTCGGTTCAATCAGTTATGAAGAAGTCGCCTAAAGCATAAATTCGATTCTCAGATTAATTGCCAAGAATGGCACGATAGTTTCCAGTAAAAATGTTAAATTCTCTTCCATGGTTGATATTTGGCATCTATTGTGCGCCAATGCCATGAAAGGCGCAATTCTGAAATGCAAACAGTTAATTCGAAAAATTATACTAATGCCAAATATTGACTAAGAGTTCGTCGAAAGGAGCCGCAAGAATTACTAAAGTTGTGCTTTCGTAACACCTCGTAAAAGGTATAAAATGAAACTATATGTATTTTTTCTAATGTATTTCTCGCATGCAAACAGAAAGTTAAAAAGTTAAACGTATACTTGCATAAAGTAAGAAATGTATAATTTATATTCAAAAAATGCTATAAAAGACAATTTTTTCTCGTTTATATGATAAATTTATAATTTTAACTATTGTTTTCAGTATTAGTAATAAAATAATACTATTTCAAAAATTGCAAAAACTGTCTTGCAAAATTTTTTTTTCATATTTATTTGCATTAAATTTGTAATAATCAAAGTTTAATTAAAATAACGATTATAATTTTTTTCATTTATACATAGTTTCATGTTAGTCTCTCGAAAGACATATAAATGATGCTTTGTTGTAATCATATCTCCTATTGCATACTATTTTGCTGTATATTAGGAAAAAAAAAAAAAAGATTTTTCTCTTAAGTCTTTTTTTAACACAACAATTTATTTTCAATTTTTTTTATAGGATTAAAAAAATTACCTTTGCTGATAGAAAAAAGTGGCTCCTTCAGAGGAACATTTGGAAAGAAAAAATTTGTTTTTTCCTATTTCATTATTTTTTACCAGCAAAACTTTTTTTCTTTCATAAGAAAATACTAATAGCATTTGTAAGTAAGAAAAAAACAAAAAAAAACGGTGCTCTGTTCGAAGATTATTCTAATTAATTCCTAAGAAACAATCTTGTGCTTTCGTTATTCTTTAATCTCTCTAATTGGTCTCCTTCTTCCTTTAAGATTTTTTATAACTTCCTTTTTTTAAAATCTTTTTTCAGCACCGAATTAAAAAGCAAATGCGTGTAATTAATAATGAAACAAAGAGCTCCAGGTATTGAAAACAAATAGCAATTTTAATTGTTGTTTAAAATATAGTAAAATCTTAAAAACATTTCTAAGAAATTGATATCTGAAGATTGGTACACAAAATAAATAAATATTTTAATGTGATATGACAACATAATGCTATTTATTTAGATAATTATTATTAAATTAGAGGCTTCCATAGTGTTTACACTTTGTTATAAAACCAGCGCAGTGGTCTCCTCTAAACTTTCTCGCATACTCTCTAATACATTTGTCATGCTAGAGACATGATACTCGTATAATAATTAAGAAATATTAACTTTTGGCAAAAAATTAGTATTTTTACTGAATCTATCGTGTTACCCTTGGCGAGATTTACCCTTGTTACCCTTGGCGAGATCCCTGGCATGCGGTTAATAGTACCCGAAAATCGAATTTGTGTTTTACATGCGTTTGTATCAGACAATTGAAACAAAAATTTAATCCAAAACAGCGCTTGTAGTCACACATTCTCATTTTATACATTTAAGTCATTGTGTTTTTGAATTATCACGTTTACTTGTTTTTGAAAGTGTGCACCGCAGACGCTTAACCACTTGTTGGATTTATCTCAAAATCTGGCATTTACTTACATTATAGATGTTAAACCTGCGTTCCAAATCTTAACTATCTAGCTTTCTTCGACAGAAATCTGCAACTTTGGTATAAAACATACCAAATTTCAATCGTCTAGCTCAAAGAGTATTTGAACTATCTTTGGCACAGACAAACAGGCGGACATTATTTAAGGATGTGTTTTTCGAATTCGGGAGGGGGGGATCTAAAACATGGAGATTCGTTAAAATGTCGAGTTTGAATGTTTTGACGATTACTATGCTTTACTTGTACTACATATATGAGAAAGTAAAAAAAATGCAATAAAATTTTGTCCAGCGAATTCAAATAAACCTTATATTTCCATTAACTCACTTTTCCCGCGTGTTTTACTTTTTTTTATATACTAAAGTATACGAACAGAAAAACAAATTATTGTAATCGTCGAAAATTTTCAATTCAAGATTTCGGCCAAGATCCAACGGTCTGGCCTGTAGAGCGCCAACGCACACATTGAGCTTTATTATAAGTACTAGCTGCCTTTGGGGACCAACCGGTTCGCCAGTATTAATGATCGCTAAAATTTTCAATTAAATATTTTTAATGTAACTTTGTCTCTTAATAGCTTCTCCTGCTAAATATTTTTAAGCTTCTTATTTTTCTAGTTATATGGTTCAGTTATGCAATTATATAGGCTATAAACTGTTCTGTTAATTGGACTTCTTATCTCTCTTTAATTTTCTGTCAGAGGGCATAAAATTTTAACTTTAAATTACAGTGAAAACGTTAAACTGCAATAAAAATAAATACAATTTTTATTGAAACCAACTTGTCTTTTTTTTAAATATAAAAATTGAACGCAGAGCTGTACGGCATTAAAGTTGTATGTGCACTGCAGAATAATTTTCGTAATTTGTATATCTTAAAGAATTATTCAACAAACATTTCTCTAATTCATCGTAAAATTCAGTTTTCAGTTTTTTTTTCAAAATATTTAAATGATATTAATAAAAATATTTTATTTTATTTCAGTCATAATAATTTTTCATAAGTACATTCATAAATGTACTTATGAAAAAATTATGAAGTTTAAATTTCACACAATCCTTTTGTCTTAAAGAATCATATTCTGCAGAATACTCTTGACACTTCAACTTTTAAATAAATAAATAAACGTTTCTATCTTCTGAGATCCATTCTAACCGAATTATATTTAGATTTTTAGAACAATCAACATTTTCATATTATAGGCCAATCACTGTCTAGAAATCCTGGCAGAAGATTGGTGTATCTTCTTTGAGACGGTCGATAAAGTGGTCTAAAATTGCCAGTTTTTATAGAAGAGTGATATTGAAATTTCATAAATTAGTCAGTTTTAATGATTGATATAATTTTATTTAAAATATTGGCGTCTCAAGAATATTTTGTTAAATATGATTCAAAGAGCAGAGGACCTATGCAAAAAAAAAAAAAAAAAAAAATCATAATTTATTGGAGCATTTATTGACTTAAGTTACATAAAATATAATTATTTATTTCATTTAGACCATTTTGTTAGCAGAAATATGCTGCAAATTAACTGGTGGGTACTGATTAAAGTAATTATCTTATAAATATTAAACCATGTTTTCCTTAAATTAAATTGTTTTATTGAATTAATAGTATAGATATTGCAAAAGATCATTGAAAGCTTTTTCTTCATTTACTTTTTAGAAAATAGCATATTTTAAATTTTTTTCACTGAAACACGTGCACGTGACAGACACGTGCTGAAAATTACATTTCTATATATTTAATTTGCAATAATGGTTGGTATATTTTTTAATTTGAACTTTTGCCAATAAGATGGAAACATGTTGATAAAAGCTAATTTTTTCCGATTGACGAGCTTGTGCAGATTAAGTTTTATTTTTATTTTGTGCGAAAATATTGTTTAAAAATGTGGTTAAAATATTTCTTTAAAAATTCTTTAAGAATCAAAACTTAATTTATAGATTAAAACATTGGTATAATTAAAAAGATAATTTTTTGAACTTTAACTTGATTCAAAAACCAATTTTGTGCTGTTATATTTTCGGAAGTTATAGCGGAAAAACGCTGAAATTTCTCTTAATTTTTAATTAATTCTAATTCAAAATTAAAAAAAAAAAATGCATCGAGGTGCACATTTCCGGCCGCCAAGATATACACATACCAAATTTAGTACCTGTAGAGATCCAACGCACACACAAACGCCCACGCACATTGAACTTTATTATAAGTATAGATATAGATAGATATTAGCGTCTTAAAAATATTTGTTTAAATATGGCTCACAGGACACAGGATATATGTTAAAATTTAAAAGTCGTACTTCATCAGCATTTATTGACTCAAATTATAGAAAACATAATTATTTATTTCATTTAGACCATTTGTTAACAAATGTATGCCTGTTACTAAAGATTTACAAATTAGCTGTTAGGTTCCAATTAGAGTATATATTTTGTACATATTAAACTATATTTGCCTTAAATAAAACTGTTTAATTGTATTAATAATATAGACATTGTGAAAGATCATAGAAAATTTTTCCTTGCATTTTCTTTTCAAAACAAATATCAAGTTTTATATTTATTTAATTTCATACAGACAAGTGCTGAAAATTACCTTTTTTATATATTTAATTTGGAATGATAGTTAACTTATTTTTTAGTCTGAGCTTTTGTCAATGTGATGGCGCTTTGATAAAAATTAATTTTTTTTTCCCATTGAAGCTTTAACGTGCTCGTGCAGATTAAATTTTATTTTTATTTTTTGCGAAATAAGTTGGTAAAAAATATGATTAAATTATTTTTTAAAAAATTCATTAAAAATAGAAATTTAGCTTGTTGGTTTAAGCATTAATATCATAAAAAAGAATTTTTTTTAATCTTCATTATGATGTAAAATTCAGCTTTGTGCTGTAATATTTTCAGGTGTTATAGTGGAAAAACGTTAACATTTCACTTAATTTTTAAGTAATTAAAATTCTAATAAAAAAAGCGCGCTGAGGTGCACATTCCCGGCCTCCAAAGTACACACGTGCCAAATTTGGTAGCTAGTTGTAGATCAATCGGTTTGGTTTGTAGAGCGCCAACACCCATACATTGTGCTTCATTATAATTATAGACAGATATATACATTTATAATGGTTTTTCCATGTTATCTTATGAACCAGATAACTAGAGAAATTTCGGTTGGATTTTAACAGGCTTGAAATATGTTTAAAGAAATGTAAAAAGCTCAAATGAGTTCACAAATGGCCCGTCTAGTTCAAAGGGGGTTAAAATGGGGGGGGGGATGAAATTAGCATTCCGTTATAAATTCCTTAATATTAAAGATAGAAAAATAAACCAAATTATTCAAATTTGTTCCTCATTAAGATACACAACTTTTGTACTTAAAAATTTTCGAAAACTGCAATTTCTTATAAGTTATTGGTTGAAAATTAATTTTCAGACCCTAATTTTCACTGTTTTTAGCATCAGCAATTTATGTTGCCAGTTTTGAAAAAAAAAATGCAATAGAACTTTTGCTTACGAATACGAATACGAATACGAATCTTTACTCCATGTGCACATGGAATAAAGATTAAAAGCTCGAATAAAACTAATTAAATAAAAATAAAAAAGTTAAAGATTTAGTGGCAACATTATATAAAACGACCAGCTTAAAAATTTTCAGTGGCTTCGTGTTTTTTAGTTCTTTATATGTATGTTTTTAGAATAAATTTGGTTTTTCAGTAGCTTTTGTTTATTTGATCGTCCTTTAGTTTGATGTCTGCCGGATTACTGAGAGTATCATGTATTAAAAAATATTGTAATAACAAGATGGCTTTAACCCAAATAAGGATACTTTATTAACCGATTAATAGCAATTAATCACCAAAGAAAAGAACAGGAAAGATATTATATTAATCTATTGAATATGTTAACCGATGACAATAAACCTTTTTTTTAAACTAATGATAAATTTCCTTTCTACACGAATTAATAATTAAGAAATATTTAAATGCACAGCAATAATATCTTTATTCCTATATTAATTAAGAAAAGCAGACGATTTTTTTTTCTTCCGATAGGAATGAAAAAATGATACGATAAATTCGCATTTTCTACCATAAAATGTTACTGTTTGCATTTAATTGAAAGAACAATATTTGCAAAAGATAATTAATTTCTTTAAATATATTAAAAATGCAGAGATAAATTTTCAGTCCTTGCCAACTGATAAACTTTATGGGTACTTGCTAAAAACTACGAAGTTTTCCAATTTGTAACAAGTCTAGGCTTGTGTATTATTTTATGATATTTGTACTTTAATATTATTCCTTTTTCATAAATTCTAAATTATTCGATAGCAATATAAACATTACAGATGGTTGCTAAAATATATATTATTTCATTTTTATATCATCATAAACGAAATGTAGAGTACATAATGAAATAGTCAAAAAATTAAAACTGGAGATTTTGATGAAAAATTTTCGTTTCTGACCTGCTTGAATAAAAATATATATTCAAATATATTTTATTCGAGCAAGTCAGAAAAAAATAGCAGCAGGTCAGAAAAACAGGTCGAAAAATTTATTCGAGCAGGTCAGAAAAAAATATTCTAGCAGCTCGAATAAAAATATATATATATTCGGCATTATGGCTGGCTGTCTATCTGTCAAAGATAAAGATAACTCAAAAGCGCTTTGAAGTAGACAAATAAAATTTCAGATATGCTCTTTTCGCTAAATTTGTAGATATCAAATGTTGAGCAAAATCTTTTCAGGCGAAGTCTGTCCGGCTGTTTGAGTACAAATGGACTCAATAATTACAAAACGCAAAGAGCTATGTAAATATAATTTGGTACGCAGGTTTAATATCTAAACTAGAGATTCGTATCCAATTTTGAATCAAATCTGTCGAGCGTTTTACCATCTGTCGGTTTGTACTTTCTCATGCATGCAAATACGATAATTCATAAACACAATGACTTGAATCAACGAATTTTTCTTGTCATTACGATTGTAGTTCCGTGTCAAATTCTAGTGTGAATCGGTCTGCAAAAAGTCGTCCAAGACACATATTCTCAAAATAGATTCTGTAAAAATAATACATATTCATGCCAAAGATCTGTACTTTTTAACTACACATCGCGTTAGTGAACGCCATTCAAAATATCCTTTGCCTCATCCATGGTCCACAATTTTATGCGGGAAGAGGTGGAAGTGAATTAATTGGAGGGTATCCGAGAATGTTTCGGAAAGACCACTCCTGTTGAAGTATAGACAGGAATTTGAAAATAGTAACTTGATGATAAGGTATCTATCTACCTTTACCTTCCAGCTTGCCGAGAGGAATTTTTACTTACGTGTTAGGAATTCCACAAACGATTTCTTTTAACCTTTACGACCAATTCCTGTCGTATAAAGCAAATTTCTGTAACCCCTCAAAGAATGCCAGGGAGGAAATGATAACAGAACCCTTTAGTTCAGTTTTCCTGTTCTCCATTTAACGGACAGGACAGTGTTGGTACCCCGTACAGAGATGATCCATCAATGCCTGAAGGTTAAAAGCACAAGTTTACCTGCAACTGTACCTGCTAATGAGCGAAGTCAAATAATACTGTCCATCAAAGAGATAGGCAACAGAGGGTCTTCAAACAACTGTGCTTACAATTCTAACTGTAAGCTTTTTAAATCTTATCCTTGTGCAACACCCTTCATGCTCCCATAATTTTATCTTCACTTTAATAAAAGTCATTGTGTTTTTGTGTGTTCCACACTTCCTACTAAATGTGCAGTTACTTACTTTACTTACTTAATTAATTACTTTGCGCATTTATTAAATAATAAATGCGCAAAATTAAACCAGAGGAATAATAGGATCAAATTTAGAAAGTTCAAAAGTTATTAAAAATGCAGTTTACAAAATGA
>JAPMOR010114360.1:0-26452 GCA_026543865.1 Argiope aurantia
AAAACATGTAAATTTAGTTAAGTTAACTGAGAATGAGTTTTGCAGAAGTTAATTTTAAAATGTCCTTCTGAGATGGAAAATAAGTTGCTGATTTGTGTGAATTAAAACTCATATTCTGGAGGGTTCATTAGAAATATCTTTATGTCTAAATTAATTCAATATTTAACTATTTCAATTACAAAAATGTTTATTAGTACCATCATAACTACCACAGTATTTTCCTAATTAGCCAAGTGACTATGGAATATTTGGGAATATACATTATAGCTTTTGATCACATTAGCAAATTGTTTTGAAGTGAATATATTTATAATAAGCTATTGCATTAAGATTTGTTTTACCATAGGTTTCCAAGTGTTCCAAAGTTCTTTTTTTTTGTCACTGTTTTTCAATTTAAAAGCATTTTATAAGATAATTTGTTTGTAATATCTTCAATTTACTGTAATTTATAATATTATTCCCAATCTTGCAAAGAAAAAAATCTTTATAAAAAACAGAAATGTCTGAACATCACAAGACATGAAAATGAATGTAACTTAGAAATTTACTTTCAAATGAATAATGACAGAAATACTACTAAAACAATTAAACCTGTTGATTCTTGGTGATCCTAAACTGACATTAACCACAAAAACAAGTCTTGATTTGTGAAAAATTATGTTTTTCAACCGACTGGACACTGAATTCCAAAATTGTCTCATCAGACAATTGAACAATGATAATTTCTTCTGCCACTTTCAACATAATTAATAAATATATATTATTTATTGAAAAATCAACCACAGATAATTCAAGAAGTTATTTTTCCCATCTTCACAACTTCCATTTTTTAATGAAGAAAGCCCAAATCATCATCTTCAGATTTTCTTTCTTCAGCATCATACTTTGTTTTTTCATTGAGATCCCCCTTTTTTTTAAAAATTAGATTCCAGCCAGTATCAAATCAGTATTTATAATCAGTCTTTACACATGAAAAACATTATTTATACTGATCTGATAATAAATTCTTTTTAAATATCAGTTGCACATTTGGTATAAAATAATGAATTTTATAGACAAGACAAGAGACATTATCATTGTTCTTAGACTTGATATCATTTACTGTCATGTAATATATTATGCAAAATCCATGAAAACATAGTTTTTAAATTGAAAGCTTGCTTCAAACCACCCCATGATGAAAACTGTCAGAGGTAATTAACACTTTCAACGCTACAGACGAGATATCTCATCTTTCAGATATTTCCAATTACAAGTTTCTGTGGGCTAAAATTGATCTCTTATGCCAGTTTAGATAGGATGAACCTTCTAATATATATCTGCAGAATACCTTTATTTTTATTATTTACTTTTTGTATAAGAAGTGTCAACAGCCAGAAGAATTGATATTTGCCTTTTCATGGAGTTTTTATCGCTGATAGTGTTAAAAGTGTTAAGAGCTCTGGAAGCCTGGTGGCATAGTGGTAGCATTTTGACTCCCAACACTCAGGTTTGAGACTTGATCCTCGGAATGGGCAAAGTCGACTCAGCTTTTCATCCCTTCAGTGGGTTGATAAACTGAGGACTAAGCATGCTTGGGAACTAAACATTGGGGGTTATGCGAAAGGTAGACCACCTACCCGGGATATATGCTTTGCTCCCCAGGGCCCTCGCTCAAGAAAGCAGTATGGTCATTGTTCACGCGCTTTTCTCCATCCCGTCTGATCACGTGACGCAATGTGTTGATATATATTTTTCCCTTTCTGTATTGTGTTGTAATAAATGTGTGTGTCTAACATGGCGTTGTTTTTTTTTAAGGAGTTATATAACAAAGACAGTTAACAAAATGAATGTGGTGTGAGGAGAAAATAATATGGTCCGTTGATGTGTTGTGTGAGGAGTTAACATTTTGGTCCGTCGAGCCGGAGAAATATTTGTGACCTTTGGATTTTTTTTAATAGCTAGTTTGGTTTTCGCTGGAATCAAAAGGATTGAGATGTGCGATAGGATTTATTTCGATGATATCTGGAAATATTTTTGGAGAAATACGAGTTATGGAATTTCGGATAAAGAGATTAAGGTGAGATATCATAATTTTTGTGATTTAATTGTGGATTATTTTTTAATGTGAAATTGGAGTTAATTTTGAATTTGAGATTCTTTATTGAGATTGAGATTTTATGTAAGAAATAGTTTTGGTTAGTTGGTATTTGTTATGAAAATTTATTTGCTTTCGGGTTAGGATTAGTAATTCCTGTCAGTGTATTTTGCTGTGCAATTTGTTACGCAGTAGAAAGTAGTATTTCTGATAAAGTTGGTTTCGGAACTCTTGCTTTCAGATTAGGATTAGTAATTCCTGTCAGTATATTTTGTTGTGCAAAGTGTGATTTATATTTGAAAGTAGCATTTCTGACAAAGTTGATTTCGGTTTCGTTTGGAATTCATAGTGGAATTATTATTAAAGGTGCCGTAGTTTCGATTTGAAAGTTTTCCCTGTGATTGCAAAATTAGCGGTACAAGAAGGTATAATTTGAGAGAGGTTGTATGTAAATATTATTTTCACGTATATCAACCATGCCTTTGAGTACTAAATTAAAGAAAGAGGAGTTGCGAATTATCGCGGAAGAGTTAGGGTTTTCCGTTCCTGATAATGTTAAAGTAATTCAGTTGAGGGAGATAACTGAGAAAAATGAAGTGTTTAAAACACAAACTGAAGTAGTCCAGGGCCCAGTAGATCAAGTAATAGCCGATACTGAGGCAAAGCTAATGCAAGAAAAAGAAAAAATAGAAAATGAATTGAAGTTAGAACTAGAAAAGTTAAAATTGTGTCAAATAGAGAAAGAATTCGAGTTAGCAAATGCTAAAAAAGAATCATTAAATAATATACAAAGTACTGAAATCGTGGATTCGAGTTCATCAACTATTTAATTAGAAAGCTTAATAAAAAGTATTAAAACATTAACCATTCCCGTACCTTGTAAATCGGAATCCTTTAATTTATTTTTCAACTCTTTGGAAAAAGCATTCCAAACCAAAAATGTTTCAGAAAATTTGAAAGCAGAAATTCTATTGAATATTTTGGATGAAAAAGTCAGTAATTTGCTGGTTTATATTAATCAGGAAGATTTAAATGATTATAAGAAAATTAAAACTTTAGTTTTAAAAGAAAAGCCCACCCCTCAGGAATGTTTAAATAATTTTAAAAAAGCTCAAAAATCCCCATCGGAGAGTTTTGTTCAATCTGCATCCAGATTAAGTGCATCTTTTGACTACTATTGTCAGTTGCGCAAAGTGAAGGATTTCCAATCTCTATTTTCGAAGCTCTTGATTGAGAATTAATGACTCACATTGCGGTAAAACAAGGTGAAAATTATTTTAAACCCCATGAGCTCGGCAGGGAGTGTGACATTTTCTTATAATCGAAAAGTAAATGTACAAGTGAGATAAATAGTAAGATCGTAGCAGGGGAACAAAAAGATTTATGAGAAATAAATCGCAAAATTTTCTAAATTGGCGTTCTGATAAAACCATTTCTAAAGTGTTCGTGTCAGAAATAAAAAACTTAAGGTGTTTTATGTGTAAGAATAGTGCCACTCATCCTCTTTATAACTGCCCCCAGTTTACGAAACTTTCTGTATGGGAAAGAGTTGATTTAGTGAAATGGAATTATTTGTGTTTCCATTGCTTGTTACCCCATAAAATTCGTGATTGTCGCTCTGATAGAAATTTTTTTTGTGGCAAATCTCATAATCGAATGCCACATTTTCCGTGCGAGGGAAATAATAATTCTAGTTCACCGTCTGAAAGTATTGCGATTCGTGAACCCGTCCATAACGAGGTTGTAGTGCAGAGCCAAACAGTAAAACAAACATCAGCCAATACCCAGTCTAAGACAGTTGCGACAAGTTTTCAAAAGAGCCAAAGCAAAAATGTCCTTCTTAGTACTGCTCGTGCATTGGTTAAAAATAAATATTCAGAGTTTGTGGAGGTTCGATGTTTATTGGATGTAGGAAGTCAGTCTTGCTTGTATACGAAAGCTTGCGCAGAACGACTTCAGTTAAGATTGGAAAGAATAAATACTATTGTATCATGTGTGAATGATGCTACTATGGCGGTTAATAATTGTGTTAGAACAACTGTTGCAAATAAGGATAGGAGCTTCGAGCGGGAATTGTCGATGTTAGTGGTCAACAAAATTACTGATGTTACCCCCAACTAGATAATTAATATAAATAAATATGGAGGTATTAGGGCTTCCATCCCTGGCTGATCCTAGTTTTAATATCCCAGGAAAGATACTTACTTTTAGGAGCTGAAGTATTTTATGAATTGTTGAGACCTGGACAATTCCGTGATTTGAATTCATCATTGTTGTTGCAGAATACAGTTTTCGGTTATGTTGCCAGTGGTAGTGTAGATCAGGTGAAAGAGAACAAAGTTCATTGTGGTTTGATTTTAGATGTTGATTTGAATCGTACTATCGAAAATTTTGGGAAATTGAAAATATAGATAATGAGGTCACTAAGAGTCAGGAGGCCTTGTTGTGCGAGGAGCATTTTGTGAAAACTCATAGGAGCAATGAGGAGGGTCGGTATGTGCTTACAATGCCTTTGAAAGAGGACCCCTCTTGCTTGGGACATTCAAAAGACATTGCGGTAAAAAGACTTAATTCGTTGTGGAATCGTCTGTCGAAGGATTCAGATTACTTGGCGTTATATTTAGATTTTATGAGAGAATACGAGGAGTTAGGTCACATGGAGAAGGTTGATGAGACAACTGAACCAACTTCCTCTTATTATATACCACACCATGGAATCATTCGTCCAGAAAAGTCGACCACTAAACTTTGTGTAGTTTTTAATGCATTGTCTCCTACAGCTAACGGTATTAGCTTAAATGACATTCTGATGAAAGGAGAAGTTATTGAGGACGTATTCACGACCATTACTGGTTTTCGGCGACACAAATTTGCCTTTACCGCCCGATATAGAAAAGATGTATCGGCAATTACTCATCGAATCAGATCAATGCGATCTTCTGAGAATTCTATGGAAAACAAATTTTGACGATGAGCCTACCACGTATAAGTTGAAAACTGTAACTTATGGGACATCTTGCGCTCCCTTTCTTGCCATAAGAACTCTTAGACAATTGGCCATAGATGAGAATTCCAGATTTCCCTTGACGTCTGAAATTCTACTGTATGGAACTTACATGGATGACATAGTAAATGGCTCTTCAACTCTAGCGGGTGCCAAGGAGTTACAGCGTCAACTTATTGAAGTTATGCAGTCAGCGGGACTGAAGTTACATAAGTGGCATACCAATTTTGAGAACGAATCAAGACCATTAGAAGATATTTATAAATTTGATAAAGAGGAGGGAACAAAAACATTGGGAGTTCTATGGAACTCTCAGGAAGTTTGTTTTGCCTTTCGAGTAGCTGTCACGCCGAAACAGTTGTATACTAAAAGAGAAGTATTGTCAACTATTGCCAGAATATTTGACCCACTTGGCCTTCTGGGTCCGGTGATAGCTAAAGCCAAAGTGATCATGCAAGAACTATGACGTATAAACATTGATTGGAATGGTGTTCTGCCTGAATCAGAATATCGAGAATAGCATCGTTTTTTAATTGCTCTCAAAGCCTTAGATGAAATTCTCATTAACAGACGAGTAGTCTTTGACCAGTCAACAAGTGTAGAGCTTCATGGCTTTGCAGACGCTTCAGAACGCTGCTATGGAGCAGTGGTGTGCTGCAAATCAAGTGATGCACAAGGAAATACTATGATTAAATTAGTTGCTAGTAAATCCAGAGTAGCACCGATTAAAAGCTTGACTATTCCCCGGCTAGAATTGAACGCCGCTCTCTTGTTGTCAACTTATGAGAAAAGTGATGGCAGCAATCAAAACGACAGTGACTAGTGTCTACTATTGGTCGGATTCTACTATTGTGCTTGCATGGCTTCAGAAACAACCAATAGATTTAAAACAGTTTGTCCAAAGCAGAGTAGCGACGATTCAAGAAAATACTAGTAATAAACAGTGGCATCATGTATCCTCAGAGCAAAATCCAGCTGACATCTTATAGAACCCGAGAAACTTGTGACCTGTGACTTATGGTTGAATGGACCTGAATTTCTTGCTGACAATAACTACCCTAATCATCCAGTTCTTGTATCAGAAACTAATGAAGAGTTCAGGGCTGATATTAAGAACAATTCTAAAAACTTTAAAATTTTTAATATTACTGAAGGACATTTAATGTATGAATTAATTAAGCTTAGTAATAATTATATGTCTATTTTGCACGTTCTTAGTTACATTTTTAGGTTTAGTGACAACGCCCGAAATCCACTTGGGCGTACTACAGGTCCTACAGAGTTGAAAAAAAGCTGAGAATTTCTTGGTTAAAGAATTTGCTGCAGATATTCAAAACCTGCAACTCAAAGGATTCGTTTCGCCAAACAGCAAGTTAAAAAGCCTCAACCCGATTTTGGATGATGATGGTATTTTGAGGGTTGGAGGCTGGCTAGAAAATTCAAATTTAAGTTTTGTATCAAAACACCCGGCAATCTCGCCAAAAGGTAATAAATATACTATGATTATTTTAGAGTATTATCACAAGAAGCATTTGCATGTTGGTGCTTCGAATTTATTATGTATTGTTCGAGAAAAGTTTTGGCCACTAAGTGGTCGTACAATTTGTTGTAAGGTAATTCATCAGTGAATTCCGTGTTTCAAATCAAAACCCATAGTGTCTAACCAATTAATGGGCAATCTACATAAAGACAGAATTTTAGTTGATTTTCCTTTTAATTGTACTGGTGTGGACCTTTGTGGTTCATTCATGATTAAATATAATAATCAACGAAAGAGGAATACACATGTGCAAATACACAAATGGGCTCTGGGTAGAATTAAAGAAATCAATTATGGGGAAGATAAAAAAATCCGAGTAGTTCAGGTAAAAACCCAATTTGGAATGTTTAAAAGGCCTGTGACTAAAATTTGTGTATTGCCCATTCAAAAATGACTTTTGTAAATATATTTGTGCATAATATGTGAATACATTGAATTATTGTTGATTGTTGTTCAAATAACCATATTGAGTTCTTACTGTATGTTACTTGTAATATTATGTGTTTAGTTGAATGTTTAAAACATATCAACGGGAGGAGAATGTTCGCACGCTTTTCTCCATCCCGTCTGATCACGTGACTCAATGTAATCATGTGACTCGATATAATCATGAGACGCAATGCACTATGTATATTTTTCCCTTTCTGTGTTGTGTTGTAATAAATGTGTGTGTCTAACATGGCATTGTTTTTTTGAGGAGTTATATAATAGAGATAGTTAACAAAATGAATGTGGTGTGAGGAGAAAATAATATGGTCCATCGATCTGTTGCGTGAGGAGTTAACAGGCATTGTAGGCCTTGGCCCACATAGGTTGTATTTAAAAATGCTTGATTTTCAGAGAAACCATAATTTTTATTATTATTTTGAGTGATTAAAAAAATGTTTTTAAAAGCTTTGATATGCATTTTAAAAACTTCATCATAATAAATATAATGAAATATTTTTCTTCTAAAATAAATATTGTAATAATAACAACAAGAAATAAAACAAAATGATATAATATAAAAAAAATTCTTAAATTTAAAAACAGTATCTTACCTTGAATTTGTGGGTAGTGCCCGATTTTTCATCCACAAACTTCAAGTCGAGCTTGCGGATATTTCTAAAATGAAATATTAAACTAGTTAGAATAAAATGTTTGTAACGTAAATAACAAAATATGTGATGCAATAAAACAACTTTTACTTACTTTTAAACATAAATTTAAAGTGAAAAAAAAATGTTGAAAACAGAAAAAGTTTAGAAAGTCTTAATACAATACACACAGGTAATGCATACTCAAAAAATGAAATGAGTGCTTAAAAATGAATGATGTATTAAACAGAGTATAAGATACCATTCTTAACTAATTTAGCCCGAATAGAAATAATTCAAAATACAACAGCTGAAATTATCATTATATTAAACACAGGAAATTTAAACTTGACAATTTCAAAAATTGCAAAAACTGAACAATTTGCAAGTAAATATTTAACATTCATTTTTAATCTAATAATTTGAGTTAAAACACCACCAAGTTTTCTGTTCTGACAAATAACTTTTTACTTAAAAAAAAATTTCAATTTCTCATTCTCTTAAAATCACCTTTTAAAAAAACACTATACAGTGAAGAATAATAAATAAGAAAAATCCAATTATATATAAATAATTCTACAATATTTTTTGTTTATTTAAAATAGCTTGCAATAGTAATAAAAGCTCCGATTAATACAAACACACCATAAAAATTTTCAATAAAAAATGAATAACAGGTAATTACATAAGATTTATCAAATTTATAATGCACATATGCAACACATCAAGTGATCATTCATTCACAGAACTTATCAAATAAACTACAGCTTTATTTTTAAGTGACATAATCAGTTTTATCAAAAATAATAAAAATCAGTTTTACACTGAGTTTTTTAATATGCTTTCAGAAAAGAATGCCATTTACAACCTATGGTTTTAAAAAAAATCTCTCCATATGATAACAACCACATAGTTCTGAATGAATCAATAAAAAAATCTCATAAAAGTGTTCAAAATAATCTCTTTCAAGAATGATAGCTAATAAAGTCACTTTCATAAGTGGTTTGATATTTTTCAACAATAATAATGTTATTAATTATCTTAATGATAGGAAGGAAATTATTTTTATGATAACTTATTAAAAATTATCTACTCAATGTCAATTTTATTTTGAGCAATTATTTCTTAGATTATATTTTAGAAAAATTCATTTTTAATTATAGTCACAATGAAGTACACACAAATATATATTTAAATATTTTTAATTAAGTAGAACAGCAATAAGCAGGCAAATTTTTGTATTCTAAAATTACCATATTTTCATACAAAAAGGACTTAATGATGATAGATTTTGAATAAAATTAAATATAGATCAATAATTTGAACATATAAACTATACACTATATTTCATTAATCATATTTAAAAGTAATTACATTCACATACACATTGGCCAGATTCCAAAAAAAGTTGCTTGTGAATTTGCATTACTTCTACGTATTACAAAAAGTACAGTGACTCATTATAATATTGAAGCTGATTACACTACTTTTCTCTTTGCAGTTTTTACTTCAAAAGCATATTTCTATTTTTACTAGAAAGTATAAAGATAAAACCTGAATAAAATATTTCAGGCCATTAAGTAAAATAATTTAAATATAACAATTACCAGAAATTTCAAAATAAAGTCATAATTATGTAATTTTTTTCAATAAATTTAAGAAAAATGAAAACTTACTTTGACAGCTTCCTTCTCAGCCTTTAATGCACAACATTCAAGACAGCTGTCTTTTAAAATATCATCTAAATTGAACTGAACTAATTTCTCACACCATGTGCACTGAAGATCAGTCCTACGAAGTCCAAGCTCAAAGCAAGCATCATTACTCAAACTACAAGCAGCAGTGGTAATCTAGAAATAAAATCAGCATATGATATATTGTGCCACTTTTTCATGCTTAATTTTAAAAATGCATTAGTAATTTATAGTATAATTTTCTACATTATTAATTATTTGAAAAATATCTAAAAATCACCTTTTTAATTTAAACTAAAAAGATACAATTCATTAACAGAGTTAAGCTATTATATAAAGAAAATAGCAATATTTTCAGCATCAATAGGCTTCTCAAAACATACATAACAATGCAATAAGAAATGAAGATACTTACCAAGACAGTAAATGATAAAAGCAATTCATTAGCAAATCCTAATGCTTTATTCAACATCCTGAGATGTGAATAAACCTGAAAATTTCAGTACAACAAATATTTTACTATACAAGTCAAATTAAAATGTTAAAATTTTATAATAAAAATAAAAACTTAATTAAATATGGAATAGTTAAATAATAATTCGAAGGCCAGCATTTGACACAAATAAGAGTTTAGATGAAATTCAATTTTCTTGAGCTTATATTTTATTCCAGTATGAAAAAAGAAAAAAAAATGAAGCAACTTAATGCTGACAGCAATTTATATATGGGAAGAAAAAAGTATTAATATAATAATAGCACAGTAAAAATTTGAATAATTCTAACAATGTAATTTTCACTATTTTATTCATAATTTTATTAATCAACATCGTTATTTGCATAAGGATTTCTAAATTTTAAGCATGAGAAGATTCTAAGATGAATTAATTAATGATTTGTTTCAACAACATTATACATAAGCAAATATGTAATAAAGAAAGCATTCTGGTATTTTTTGAACTTTTATTTAGTGTTATAAAATTTTCCCTAATGTTATTTTAGATACAGAAAATTCAATACTTTAAATTTCTGATGTTATAACTTAAGAATTGAAGCTTTAAAATTACTAGCTTATAAAAAGTCTTTTATCTTTGTGTTTAAATGTGGCAGCTATAAATTCATTTAAAACTGATGAAAATAAGAAGAGGAAAATCCAGAACTAAGATTTTGAAATTATAAGAGGGAAAACAAAATCTTGCAAAATAGAATCGATATTCAAATCAAAATTTTAGGATTAATGTTGCATTCAAGTTTTATATGAATTTTGAAAAAGTCATGAATTTGATGAATCGTATGTAAAAAAAAGTTCAAGTAAATTTTAAAGGATATAAAAAATGAGAAGCCGGTGAAAAAGTCGGAGCTTTCCAAAGGTATTAGTTAAACTTTTTCAAAGATAAACTTCATAATAAACAAAGTCTTACCAAATTTCCAGAGATTAATTATATTTCAAGAGAAATTCATAACACTTAACTCGAGGAAATTCAATGTTTATATTAGCAATGCAGACTTCAAGTCGAAGTGTATTGTTACTAACGCTACTATGCTACGCAAACTTTCGAGACTCGTTAACCGGAGGACGCTTGAACTCCCCACTAGAAGTTCAAAGGGGGGAAGCATTAGAAGCAGTGGCGGGGAAGCAGCACTGGAGGACGGGTTTCATTCCGGTAGTGATGGAAATGGGGGAATCGATGTATGGTTGCTTACGGAAAAGCTTTTTTCGCCAAAAGGTGAAAATTTATTTACACGCCAAGAACGAAGCGCATTTTTGGAATTCATAGTGTGTAGTGCGGACGACTGCCGGTCATATCTATGAGGAACGCAGACTTTATTTATGCACAATCTTTCTTAATAAAAGGATAATACCATGATATAATTTATTTATTTTTTGCTCATAATTGCGTTTTATGAATTTAATTTTTGACTAAAAATGTATATTGACTGTGGCTGAGAACAGGGGAAAGGTGAATTTTAAAAAGGCGCCTTCTATTTATAATTAATTAAATGGCAAGAAACTAATATGTTAACTGAAATTCTATCTTCTATTGGTTTGTTAAATGAAATTTAAAGTTTTCAGAAAGTAATGGAATGAACTTACAAGTTTCATTTAAATTCTTAATGGAGGCTAAAAATGCTGCTTTATTCGGAATACAAATTCGATGTAGTTTTAATTTTATTTCTTGCAATTTGACTGTATTCATTGGAAAGTATTTTAATTGTTTTATACTATTAATTTTAATGCTTATATTTTGTTTAATGTACAAAGCTAAATGTTTTTAAAAAATTAGCTAAAAATTTTTTAAATGATGCTTTTTATAAATTATCTATTTTTTTTACCTAATTAAGTAATAAATTAGTGTTATAGAACATTTAAAACATTTTTTATAACTGCAGGCATGCTTTGATTTTGTTATTTGCTAGTATTTGTAGTAGCAATAAAGCATTTATATTTTGTGGTCTAAAAATTGCAATAATAAAAATCTGTAATCTCTTTCTTGCAGTTTTGTCCATTCTTTTTTTTTATGCTGATAATGTGCATGATAAACTCTTTAAAATTTGTTTTCAAATTGAAAAAATCATACTTGTAAAAATATGCATTGTAAAGATATATATATGAATTCTTTTCACTATATATATAATTTTAGCTAAGCTTTTGATAAAATATGACTTATTCTCTGTTAAGAAAGTATGATAACCAAAAATCCTCAAAGGAATCATCAAAATATTCAATATTTTCTATTTAATAAAAACTAATTTTTGTTTTGTTAAAATAAGATTTATATTGAATTAAAAATTATATGCATAAGCTGCTTAATATTACATGATTTTAAAAAGTACTTTTTCTTTACATATATTTCTTATTCTAATTTATTAATTTTTTTTCATAAATGCTTAATACATTTATTTATGCATACAGCAATTTAATTCTTCTTTTAATGCTAAAAATCAGAATTTTGATTCAAAGTAGCCAAACTAAATCTGAAAAGGTAATAGAATCAATTTGTTTGTTTGAATAAGGGGGATTTAGGGATTTTTAGCTACAAAGGCTGTCATACCAGCGTTCAACAATATCTCCAATTAATAAGTGTCAAAAAATTTCAAGTGGTGAATGAAAATATGGGGAGATAGTTTATCTGCAAATGCTTTGCTCTTGAGTTGTTTGAAATTACAGGTTGAAAGAGAGTTGAGGCCCAACTTCGACCAGAGGCAGCGTCTGATGCTTGAGTATTTTCGGCAGTGCAGTAAGATATGATCCAAATTATTCAAAGATTGGCATGTTTCGCAATTTGGTTGATTTGACAGGTTAAGACGATGTAGAAGGCCAGGTGTAATGAGTGTTTTGGTAGAAATTCTAGCGCAAATGATGTATTCTCTTCCATTTCTTGTCCCTTTACCAATATTTTTCATGTCTGTAATTTCTCCAAGAATTTCATAATATTTGCTCTGTCGATAGCTGTCTGTTGTTTTTCTTTTTGAGATTTGTTTGATGCGTGAGATGATGTCTTCCGATGCGATCCATCCAATACATGGGTTGATTTCTGTAACTGATTTTGCGATCAAGTCAGCTTTTTCATTCCATAAAATTGTCGAATGCCCTGGGATCCACAGAAAAGTAATATGTTGGTTAATCTGAGATTTTTCCATAATTTTATGAATAATGGATGGGGATTTATATGAGAATTTTTGAAGTGCTGTAAGAACTGAAAGACTATCTGTAAGAAGAAGTAAATGTTTCTCAGGAACGGAAAGATAGCCCAGAACCTGGCAAATTGCAAGAGCTTCAGCTGTAATAATTGAATTCATGTTGTGGGTTCGAAAAGCAAATTGAGACAGATCCGAAATGCCTGCGATTGTAGTTAAGTTTTGCGATTTCGATGCATCAGTTGCGATTATGAAACATTGTTTGAAGTCCTTTTGTAGCGTTTCTTGCAAACTGTCATTAATAGCTGATTGTGGGAGAGATTTGTTTTGAAAAGGGTATTTTTAAATAATAATACTGCAATTTTCTCTTGGAAGTTGCAAAAAATGTTGATCAGAAGTAATGCGAAAACCGAATCATAAGCTTTTGCGATGTCGAGACTAATACCAATGAAATGTTTGTTTTTTTTCCCCTCTTTGCTTTTGAAATGCTGTAATATAATGAGTATGTGGCTGCCCTATTGTCCTTGTATGGTAAAAAACCAAATTGTTTTGGATGAAGTTTTTTGTTCTTTGTAAGAAAATCTGTAATTCTCTTACATAAGATACTTTCAAAGATTTTGGAAAAAATAGATGTTACAGCTATTGGCCTATATGATGTTATCTGAAGCTTGTCTTTATTTGGTTTTGGAATGGGAATAATAAGTGCATGTTTCCATATTTTGGAAACATATACTGTGTTAAAAATATGTTGAAATAATTGAAGGATGTAATAATTTGCATTTTTATTTTGTTTAATTAAGTTTTTTATTAAGTTTTTTGAAAAAGGATGCGGGAATATTGTCTGGACCTGCGGTTGTTGTTTTTGATTTTTTAATTGTGAATTGTAATTCTTCCATTTGTAGTGCTCCGTTTAATTCGCATTCCTGATTGTCCGTAAACTGGATTGGTAATGGTTCGTGAGAACTGGAATTGTTGGTATAAAATTCTGCGAACAGATTACTTTGCACGAATGGGTTTGTGATAAAAGAATTATTAACAGAAATGGTGTTGAAGGAGTTATTATCTTCATATTGCTGATTCAGTTATCTTAAGATAGAATAAAATAAACGAGGATTTCTTGCGCTATTACATAATTTATCCCAAAATTTTTGTTTTGCTTGTTTGCTATAAAATTTGAATCTGTTTGCAAATTTTTTGTGAAGAATCCAAAATTTAGTCGATATGCATCTTAATGCTTTCTTCCGATATATGATTTTAAGGTTGTAAAGTTTGTGACAGGTTTTATTCCACCAGGGTGGGTATTGTTTGTTATTCAAAGGTATTTTTCTAGTATTATTGGATATGATTTCTGAAATGTTAAATGAAACTGAGTCTAGGTTAAGATTTGTATCTTCAAAATTTTTTTTCCGATTGAAATAGAATAGATTGCCATTTAATTTCTGTGAGGAACCGTTGTTCGTTGTGTAAAACTTTGCAGGTGGAAATTATGGGGAAATGGTCGCTGTCAAATGATGATTCAGCAACAAAACAATCTGAGCTACAGAAGAGTGATTTGGAACAAAGGGTAAGATCCAGAAGTGATTGGTTACCTGCAGGAGTAATGTGCGTCGGGTTCGAAGTATTTAAAATGACATTTGAATCCGTTAACCTATCAACAAAATTGTTGCTGAGTCTGGAAGAAGTGGTTGAGGCCCAAAAAGGGTGATGTAAATTAAAGTCACCAAAGATGAACGTTGGTTCAGAAAGTGAGTTAAAAAAGTTTCTGAAAATTTCAATGTCAAAACCTGTAGGAGCGTAAATGTTAACTATACAAAAGTTTAGAGAAGCTGTAATGATTTTAACGGTGAGGATTTTCACGTCCGAATTTTGAGGTACATCGGAAGGGATTATGTATGCCGACAAATGTTCGGGGATTCCAATAAAAAGGCCTCCTCCCAGTCTGCCTTCCCTGTGAGATCTAAAAAACCTTTTCTTATAGAAACTAAAATCTTCTTCAGCATAAAGAAAAGTTTCTTGAAAAATCCAGAAATCTGAAATTGAGAAGGGGGGAGCCAGATTTTTTTATTCCTAATACTACGGCAATTCCATTGAACAAAACGCATCCTAACAGAAAAGGCAAAAAACAAATGAGTATCAGCATCTTTTGATTTAATATTCATTAAAAAGGACCGAAAAGAGCTATTTGGAATGCAGCATATAGCAAAATTTTTATTATTTTTATTCATCTGCTTAGTGATGAAGATTTTTAACCAAAAAATTTTAATAACATGAGTTTTATATTTTCCTCTTTCTTGTTTGGTATTGTATTTATCAAAGAAAGTAGCTTCTCAAATAAAGGCAGCTGTTTTCAAAAATAAATTCAAGTTAAAATACCGATTTTTAGTTATTTTTTTAGTTTTTAATTATATTTTTTAAAAATGGGATTGATTTTTCATTCGGTTGATATGCCTAATTTTTCTGAAAAGGATGCCTCATTATTTAAAATTTTTTTAATATAATTAAATTTATAGACTGGATGTTGTCTCCGAATCAAGTTAGGAGAACCTTTATAATGCAAAAACATATTCCAGATTTCTGAAAGCTAGACCGTTCGACCGAAAATTAGTTCGTAATTTGAATAGTAGATGTTCGATAAGAAAGGTATTTAAAATTGTAAATAAGTTTTTCTTTAAAAATTTATTGACGTTTTAACCCTTCGTCTCAATAACTTCCGAGTGTATTGTTGCATAGAAGCCATTCTTACGCATTACATTCATATTTTAATTAAATATTTGAAAATATTTTATAATAATACTTTCTAGTGCTTTTGTTACAGGGGCGGTCTTAGAAGACGCGAGGCCCACTTTGAAACTATTTTCTATAATACTTATTTCTAAACAATTTTTACCAGTAATATAAAATAACTTTTGTAAAAAATCACTTTTTAAAAGATATTTTAGCTAGTAAATTAAAGGTAGATTTTTAAGAATTTTGATTTTTTAAAATTTTTAAATCATTGTTACTATTTCCCTTTGGCAACTAGCTGGTTTGCAGAATTCACATTTGCTTTTCAATTAAATATTTTATGTAACTTGCTCTCTTAATAGATTCTCAAGCAAAATGTTTTTAAGCTTCAAATTTTTAGAAACGTATCACCGATACTATTATAGAAGCCTTATCTTATTCTGTTCGTTCTTCGATGCCTTTCGCTAATTTTCTATCAATTCCCGTAAAACGTGAACTTGAAATTGAAGCCGGAATTGATAAAACTTCAATAAATACATTTTTTAAAAACCAAACACGTCTTTAAAAAATATGAGTTCAGAATTGAAATCTAATTTGTATTACAAAATATTTTAATAATTCATGAATTATATAAAAACTGTATTCAACAATATTTTTTTTGGCCTCATCATTAAATTTTATTTTTTATTTTGCTTTCTGAAGGATTTAAATGTCGCAATATTTTAGTCGTAATATTTCAATAAAAAAAGTACTTCTATAAACGATTATGAAGTCTAAATTTTATTTTGTCCTTCAGGCCTAGGAATCCTATTCAGTAAAGTAATCTTGATCATCTAACGTTTCCATCTTTTGAGGCTAAATCTGACCGAGTTATAAAGCCTTGAATATTCTTATTTTAGGACAATCAAAAATGTAATTATTTTAGGTCGATCAATCTTGGAGAAATTCAGGGCACTGATTGAATATCTTCAAGATGGTCAATGGAATTTCGCGTTTTTATGAAATAGTGACATTCAAATTGTCATCTCACTCAGTTTTGGTCACGAAAGTGCGAACTTTTTTTATTTAATGCAACAAAATATATGTAGAAAAATTATTAAAAGCATGCTTCATATTTAAGCGAACTCAACATGGAAAAATAAACCGAACCTTCATATCTTGGTCATATCAGTGGGAGAAGGCCAAGATGAGGTATTAGGAGCAACAATGTAAATGGTTTCAGTTTCTCTTCAATAATAAAATACAGTGTTGTAAAATAAACTTTTAAAAAATAAAAAATATATATGGCAAAAAATTTGGTACCATTAAAAAGATAATGCTTTGAATTTTAAGATGCTGTACAAAGTGTTTTTCTGCTATAATATTTTCAGAAATTATTTCAAAAACGCCAAAATTTTACAAATTTTAATAAACTGAAAATTTAAAAAATCGCACTGAAATTTCAAATTTCCGCACTGCATATATGTGCAAAATTTGGTTGTTATAGATCAAACGATTTGCCCTGTACAGTACCAATATAAACACACACAAATTTATCTTTATAATTAGTGTAGGTTGTATGCATTATGTAATTTAAAAATAAATTGTTTTTTTTCTCATATTCAGTACCGGATGGCACTACTCATGTAAAATTAAAAATTAAGTAAATTGGCAAGTTCATTTCTAGCAAAATTATGTATAGTCATAGAGAATACAAACAGGCCGTGCAATTTTGAAACTCTATCACCTGAGAGAGTGAATAAAAATTCCATCACAAAACTTCATCTTTACAAACATGAAATGCATTATCTATGCTAATAATAAAGATGAATGTATGTGTCTTCGTGCATATGTGAGTATTTGCGTAAGACAATAAAAGTAACACATTTTCGATGTCTGAAAATTTCGCGGTATAATGGGTATATAGTTATATCTAAATAATTTATTTGGAATTAAATATAATCAATATTTTTGTCTTAACAGCTGATCATCAGGAGCGATCTTTACTAATAATAAAGATGAGTATGTGTTTGTGCGTCTGTATATCTGGGTATTGACGCTCTATTAATCAAACCGTAAGACTTATAGCTACCAAACTTAGTACGTAACTATGTTGGACGCATAAAATGTGCACTTCGGAGCAATGTTTAAAAATTTTTATTTAGAATTTTAATTAATTAAAAATTAAGCAAGTTTTTGATGTTTTTGTCCTTTGATAACTTTCGAAAATATTACAGAATAAATATTATTTTTACATATTCAGAAATTTTTTTTCAATGATTGTAATTTTTTGCAGTATCAATATTTTTTTTCATATTTAATCAATTTTTTAAAAATATTTTAAGAATATTTTCCAGCAAAACTCTTAAGAATTCTGAGCAAATATTAAATGTATCAAGAATAATAATACAAAAGCATAAGAATTCTGGAAAAACACCAAAGTTATTAAATTTACAAAAAAAAAAAATGTTCAGTTTTCATTTTACAGTGCGAATAATTGGGTTCGGAAAGTAATTTCGTGTTTTCCCGACAGAGGATTTAATTGTATTTTTTTGCACCCAACTTCACATTTAAGCCGTATAATTTTTATATGCTTTGAGAGCTCATATAGCAAGGCTTGTGTATGAAAAATTCCAATTAATTCTACGCAGTAGTTTTTGGTTGGTGCCCTTTTAAATATGGAGAGCGATAAGCAGCATTTTCGACATATCTTACTTTTTTACTACAGAAAGGGTAAAAATGCTGTTCAAGCCAGAAAGAAATGGACCGATGTGTAAGGAGAAGGTGTGTTGACAGTATGCCAGTGCCAGAACTGGTTCGCTAAATTTTTTAGACGGTAAAATCTTCACCTCAAATGAGAATTTCAAAATCCATCTCGATCAGTTTTTTGGCAGCAAAGACCAAATATTTTATGAGCGTGGAATTATGCTACTACCAGAAAGATGGCAAAAGGTGTTGGACCAGAACGGCCAATATATAATTTAATAAAGTATTTGTTTATTATACGAAAACTGTCTTTCATTTCTACAAAAAAAAAAAAAAAAAAAAAAAAAAACGAAATTACTTAATTACTTTCCGAACAACCCAATATTATTCTGTCCTTTACAAAAGTTATTACTGGCAAAGCTGATTTCAGGAAAGACAGCAATATAATTATTTAATTCTGCAAAAAAAAAAAAAGTTTAAATTTAAAATACTTTATACTTTAAATATGAAGAAAATGCCATTTTTTGTTTTGCTCTAGGTTAGAAATTAGATTGTATTGTTAAAAGACTAAAAATATCAAAGTGCATTCATGATGGTTAGTGGCGTTGGCAGAAAATAAAGGAAATGCATAGTAAAATGTACGGAATCATAGAAGTCTTCTAATATAAAATTTATTATAGACTATCTATCAAAATTTGAAGCTTATAAATAATTTGCTGGAGAAGCTATTAAGATCCAGTTACGTAAATTATTTAATTGAAAATTTTAGCGGCCATTAACTTTGGCTAGCCAGTTGGTCCATGACTAGTCTATCTATCTATATACTTATATAAAGCTCAATGTGTGTGTGTGTGTGTTGGCGCTCTACAGAAAAGACCATTTGACCTACAGCTACCAAATTTGGTACGTGTATACCTTGGAGGTAGGGAATGTGCACCTAGGATCCCTTTTTTTGAAATTTTAATTAGAATTTTAATTATTAATTAAAAACTAACTTTCCCGCCAAAAAAATCTTCATTTCCCCACCATCAAACGAGTAAGGCTTCAGCATTTTTTCCCCACTCTAATGAGGCTTAGGCTTAACATTTTTCGGTCGATTATTTCAAACGATTCTGTTTATTTCTTAATGTTTGATGCGTTTAAAATTAAACGTTGTTAATTAATCGATTTTTCAGATTCATTCTGAAGAACTGTTGAATTAAAATAAAACAGAATAAAGGAAATTAAAAATTTCTAATCTGCATAGCGTTACCCCAACTAGCGTAGAAGAATTCACGCATTTGCGTTACCGTAACTGGCGTTGAAAATTCACGCATGCGCATTGTTTACATCTATTTTCAACGGAAACGGAATTGATTTAAATTATTTTTAGGTTAGTTGTATGCTTTCGTAATTAAATTGTATTTATGTTGGTTTAAGTTCATCTTTTTTTAAAATTTTTTTTTGGGTTATTTTAAACGATTCTGTTTATTTTCTTAGTCTTTGATGCATTTAAAATTAAACATTGTTAATTAATAAACCTGCTCATGATGAATCTGATAAAATTTCGTTGACAAATTCTTGATATATAACATAAATTAAGAAAGATATTCTTTAGTGCCCATAAAGTTTAAACGCTCAGTGACTCTGTTATCAGTAATCATATTATAAAAAAAATGCTTTGTTTCAGTAAAAAAATATTATTATATTAATTGCAGATTAATCATTTCCACTTTAATTTAAAGCATAAATTCTACGGGAGCTAACAGAAAATTAGAGAGATACAGACTACGTTATGACTGAAGGCCTTTATAATATTATGAATGAATTGAAATTTGAAGTTTTAAAATATTTTAATGAAGAAGCTATTAAAGTAGGAATTACATAAAATATTTAATTATTAAAATTTTAAGGAGCATTAAGATTGGTGAACCGGCTGGTCGCCAAAGGCGGCTAGTATTAAATAAAATGTTGCTATAGATATAACTCAGCAGTAAAATGGAAATCACAAATAGAATTTAACGCTAAATAGAAAATGATTAAAACGTGTTTTTCACACTGATAAACCAAACATACTCGTAAATTTATATATACTTTAAAACATATGCTTTAGTTTTTAATTCATGAATGCACATAAGCTAGCCAATAAATGAACAGAAATTTGTATACTATCTGTAATAAGTAAATAGGTCACTATATTATTTTTTCAGTGCCTTTACAAAGATTTATGAAAATTCTTTATTTGATACAAAAAGAAAATTGAAATGCAAGAACATAGTCAGAAATAAATAATATTTAGGACTTACATAAAAAATAATTGAGAAATTCATAGATCATTATTGTCGTTTATTATTAGGGAGCAATTTTTCTTGCTTTTATTTCCTTTTGCGAACTTTTTATATAAATCCGAAATCGGGCTGATTTCAGATCCAATCGATATAACTGCCCAAAGATTTAAGCATTCTTGCTGAATTAATGATCGTAAATGTGTTTTATAATTGATGATTTAATGATCGTAATTAATTTCAAGTTGGAAAACTTTCTTTCTATAAATGCTCCAGAAATTGAAATTGTCAAGAGAATCCGTAGATGAATATATAAATTTGAAATGTATCTTATCTGTTATCACAAGCAAGAAATTCAAAAATTATCATGTTTTTTTTTTTTTTTAATCTCCAAAGGCATTCTTCAATTTCCTCACAAAGCATTCAACCATCATATTTCCTATAATAAAAACGAAATCGGAATGAGATTTTTTTTTCCCTTCTGCAAATTATTTCACGAAAGAAACCATATTATTCCAAATGCTCCCTTTAATGACATATGGATAAATGCGCCTTGTTAAAATGGTGATTAATAAAGAAAAATGTTGATAGAATATCCATATCTACCATAATGGGAAAAAGTTTTTAAAATTAAAAAAAAATACTTATTTTTGTGAACATTTAAGTTTGCAAAAGTTAAAATAAAATTTAAAAAAATAACCCTTCAGGAATACAGGAAAATTCGAATTAAAAACAAATATCTTGTTTTTGAAAAATTCAGTGCAGAATAATAATTTCATACATTCACATTTCCTAGCTAAAAACTTTTATTTAAAAATTCCTTTATTCAAATTTTATAGAAAACACCTATTTTATAATGAACCAGAGTCCAATGCATAAAACTCTAATTATTTTTTAAAAAAGAAATGCCTTGAAATTTTTTTTCTACTCATGAAAAGTTTCACCAAAGATCCATTTAGAAAAGTAAATAGTATGTTAAGTGGACAAGAAGTTAATAATTTCCGTTGCCGATTGAAGAGTTTTAACTTTCAGAATTCTTCTAAATTGTAAATTCTAAAAAAGTAAAAAAAAAAAAAAAAATCACATAGAAACAAGATAGACAAAAACTGGTAACAATGATGGAAACAGAAAAAAAAAAAAAAAAAAAAAGCCGATACGAAATTAGTAGCAACATTGAAAACGGTTTTGAGCTTTTTTTTTTTTTTTTTTTTTTCAACAATGAAATATATATTGTTGCAAAATACGTTTAAAATATTTCAAAAAATTTATTAAATATTATAAGAAAAATTGTATGATAAAAAAATTTGGTATCGTTAAAAGGATATATATTTTTAAATTTTATAATGCTATAAAAACTATTTTTCTACTGCAAACTTTTAAAAAGTTATCCCGAATAAAGGCCAATATTTCGCTTAATTTCTAATTAATTAAAAAATTTTAAAAATCGCTCTGAAGAGCACATTTCTACCCACCAAACTAAATGTTTGCCAAATTTGATTGATACATGTCATAAAGATTGGTTTGTAAAGTCAGCACATGTACTAACAGACAAAAGCTTTTTAATTATGTTTAAGTATAAAAATTTAGTTAAAATACCAATACATTTTCTCACTAAACATTCTTTCCAGCAGGCTTATATATTTTTAACAAAGACTAATTACTCCCTAGCCCTTTTTACAATGAGCTAAGAATGATTTATTGGACGTTTGACTCGTACCACAACCCCATACGGAAATGTCCGGTCCCAATACCCTTCTAGTGCCCCTTTTTTTTCTTACTAAATAGGCAAAGTAGCTATAAATTTTATGTTACGAACATACAATACCTTTCGTAAAAAGACTAGCAGGATTCTTTTATGTTTGTTAAGGTCCATGGGAAGGCGGAAGAAAAATTAGCCCTGTATGCAGGAAATATGAAAGAGACCTTATGAATGTCGCCCAATTGGAAGCAATCGACTAAAGACTGATCCTGCTTAATTCTTGGTCTTATACTCAAGAATGTGTTTGATATTGTCGATATTAAATACCATTTTTATTTACTTTATTGCTGTTGTAATTAAGAGAAAAGAATAATATAAAGATAGATTAAAATGAAACCTAAAATATTATTTTACTACGATATTTCGAATGTACGATGTTCGAATAAATAATTGTAAATTATTATAAGAAATCTGTTTTTTAGTTTTTTATGAGAATTACAGTTTAAGCAAACTATAATATATAAATAATTAACATAACCTTCGAAAAGAATTATCTTGCAGTTGATGGAAGACTTATTTAATGATTGAGCTAAGAAGTGAATATGTTAAAACTAATAGAAAGTTAATTTTTAAAATTGCTTTTATTGAATGCTAAAAAAAGCCATAAAAAACTGGTAAAATAAAAAAATCAACTGTATTTTATTGGGGGAAAAAAAAGACGATGCTCCAGTAATACCTAATTTTTAATTTTATGTTAACCTAAAATAAATGAAATGAAATAAATAAAAAATAAATAATAGAAATGAAAAAAATAATAAAGTAGATTTCAATCTTCATCCAAAATATAGGAAACCAAGGTTGTAAATTTTATTTGTTTAGTTTTATATTATCTTTAAACAATTAAAATGACAATAATTTGCACATAAAATTGTATTTAATATCACTGCAATGTGCTCATATAGAAGTATAGTTTACTAAGCCAATGAAAAATATTTTTGAAAAATATGTTTAAAAGTATTTTGAAAAATACTAAGATCAAAGAAGAAAAATATTGAATAGAATTAAAAAAGAGAAAACTGAAAAACTAATTTTTTAAAATTGAAAATGTTTTTGGTCAGCGATATGTTTCGAAGTTATTAAAGAAAAAGCTGGAATTTTGTTAATTTTTTTATTAAAATCTTAATTTAATTTTTGAAACACTATTTCTTAATATTGCTATCCAAGAAATAGCTAAATTTGTAAGCACTAAATGCAACAATCTGCCCCGAATGACGCAATTTATGCCAGCCTATAAATTTTATTATATTAAAAGTATGAATAATTTTATCTCATATCTTTTTAACAAAGGATAATCGTTCAGCTTTGATTGAACAATGAAAATGATTTGTCTTTTATTTACGATATCGTTGAAAATCAATATTTAAAAATTTGTTAAAATAAAGAAGGAATGTCATAAGATTTTATAATTAAAAAGATATATGTATAAATGTACTTTTATTTTAAAGATGAATTAAAATCTTTTTTAATCTGGAAACCTT
Source organism: Argiope aurantia (assembly GCA_026543865.1). Classification (NCBI taxonomy): domain Eukaryota; kingdom Metazoa; phylum Arthropoda; class Arachnida; order Araneae; family Araneidae; genus Argiope; species Argiope aurantia. The sequence continues at coordinate 23,938 of JAPMOR010114360.1, forward strand.
TTCGGAAGTTATTTCAGAAAAACATCAAACTTTTTCTACCAAACATTACACTTTCCCACCCTCCAAAACATATTTATTCTTCTCTGCAGACACACACGCACGTTCTCTTTTATTAGAATTTTTTTTTTTATATAGAGTCTTTGCAGCCAAATGTTATTTTGAATCGCAATAATATAAAAACATTTAATTATTCAAATTTTGTATAAAATATTTCTATTATTTTTTACTGTTGGAGACATTTTCTTTCAAATAAAAAATAATTCTACAATAATAAAATAAACAAAAATAATAAATAAATACATTTATATTTTTAATAAGTTATTTAATAAATAATAATTTTTAGCGAATGACTTAAAAAAATTCTTAATAAATAAATATATTTTAATAAAATAAAGAATGTATTTGCATCAAATTCAATTTAAAGTAAAAAATTAGCAGGTGAATTTCGGAAAGAGTGTAAAAGAAACGAGTTAAGTTTCAGAAAGAGTAAATGAAATGAAACAGTTCGACGATTCAAAGTTTTGGCGGAATAAAATAAAAAACAAAATCGCGTAATAGAAAATGAAAAGGATTGGCATAATTCGCCACGAATATGTTTATTTGCCAAATCTTATAACCCCTATTATAGCTAATCCTGGAATTGGGATAGTTCTTGTTAGCGCCTATAGATGGCTGTAGACAGCTGGTGACGTCTACAGGCACTAATTGGAACCTAACTTGATCCTCCAGTACGTCCTCCGGCTAACGCTACACCAAACTTTCCACTCAAAACAAAATTGCAATAAACTTGACGTGTCTTGTTTACTTCACTTCATAAAAAATACTTCAGATCTGATATAATTATTCAGTAGGCTACTGAAGGCAGATTTTAGTCATTTCATTTAGGTTATGTAAAAAAATTTATAAATTGTAAGATTTAGTTAGTATTAAGGCCTTATCACACGGCTAAATTCCGTCTACACTTTCGTGGACAAATGCCCACGGAAAGATGTGTGTAGTGACGTCATGTGGTGATTTGCTGTATGGTAAACCTAAAACACAGGTGTACTTTATGCTAATTTATCGCTTTTTTTCTGTTTGGTGAATATCTGTAGTTTATTCATTTCGTTAGTAGGATTCCTGTTCATACATTCCGTACATTATATCCTGGGATATATTGCTGTTCCATCAATTTTGTTAATTTTTCGATAATAATGACAGGTTTACGTACAAAAAAAATCTAATAATTGCATAATGTATCTGTATTGGTATTTTATAGATAAAATTGTGAAAATCAAATTTAACACAGAAATATGATACAAAAAGCTATTTTGTGAGTTGGATGTGCAATTAATTTTAAAAATAAAAACTTCACTATTATTTATAAATTAAACAATAACAGAATCATTCATATTCTGCAATGGGGTCAATTCATGTGAAGTAAAAGTCACATGTCATGTACTTCTTGCGCATGGCATTTAAGTTTCATCCTCACTGCTTTCGTCGATCAGTCTGCCATTAACGTTCTCCGCCAAGTATGAAGCGGATTTTTTGTTTACATTTGAAGTTAATTTTTGAGTCATTTTCTTTCCTCTTATTATGTGTTTACAGAGGAAACACTGGTGTGCTGATGGATGCATGCTTTAATGCGAAAGTGACTGTCATGATAAAATGTTTTCTTATTTTCCTTTCAACAATCCTGACTTGGGTTGATAGCTTTGGTATAGATTTTTTCAAGCCTTCGAAGTCGGTGATATGCTCCGATCATTTTGAAGAATTCATTCAGTGCTTGTCCATTTATTAAATATAGCTTTTCCAGTAGTTTGTTAGAAAAACTCTTCGAAGAAAAAGAAATCGGTAAGCGATTTGCGGTCAAAAACAATCAAACAAAATCGTGAGTGCATTTCTAATTTACTTTATTCACATTTGATGAAATTTCTGATAATTTTGAATATGCTTAGAAGGTTTTAAAATGTTTACATGAATATTACATTGCATTTTCTTCTTTTTTTTACAAAATCTTATCTAAATTTAATTAATGTAAGTAAACAAACTCCTGTTGCAAAAATAACAACTGCTATAATGCTAAACTTAGGTGGAAGTGAATATTACTAGTTTTCTAATTACATTTGTAGATTTGTGATGGATTCAAAGTGAATTTATATCAAACAACTTTTCTATTGTTAAAAATGAAATGTCAATAGTTTATTGTATTTAAACTGAAATTGACTGTTATCATAATATCCTGTTATAACACTGTGCAGCGCAGTGATTTCTGTTTTAATAAATAAAGGTCTTTTCATTGAAAATCAATTTCCATATCAGCATTTATTATGTAATTTTTATTCCCAACTTCATCGCTACACGCATATTTCACTTTTTTTCTATTTCTTTAACATATCAATTTTGAATTATAAAATTCTGTAAAAGCATAAAAGTGTTTCTTTCAACTACTCTTTATATCCTATTTAACTTCTCTCTCTCTATATATGCATATATCATGACCTTATTCTTATTTATTAAATTTACTGTATTG
>JAPMOR010114360.1:26462-38652 GCA_026543865.1 Argiope aurantia
TTTTTTGTAATGTGTAAATAAAAATTATGAAAGCATGATTTTGTTTGTTTTCCTTTAATGATTTCTACAAAGTAAAATGAAATTATTGATTCATAAGTTGCATAGATTTAAAAAAACTATCTATACCTTTTATATTTCATAATTTGAAATTGTAAACATAATTTATTCAATATATACTAATTTGATTTCATGTTTTTTCCTCTGAGCAAACTGAAAACATCAAAGTCTCAATATTTATAAAAGTAATTACATAAGAAAAAAAAAATGTAACAAGTTTATTAGTAAGCTTTAAAATATTAACTTATCTAAGAATAATAATTATTTTTAAAAATAACTAACTGGGGGAAACTATATTCATAAGATTCAACATTCAATAATACATATTTAAATAATATGTAAAAAAGAACATATGTAATTTTTCAAAAACACTGCCATAGTCATTTGTCAAAATGTATCCTTCGGATAAAAAAAAAAGGGGGGGGGGGAGGAAAGAATAAAGCGGCACCAAATGAATTAAAAAGCAATGTTAATTAATTATGCAAAAAATTTAATTTCATTGAAAATACTAATTAAAATTTTAATATAAGAAATAAAATTATATAACTAAGAAAATTTGGAGAAAATAATTCAAAATAATATCTTTAAAAAAACCCACAGAAGTTTTTAATAATTGATCAGCTAGCGTAATATTTACTAAACGATGGTTTCATCAACTTTATCAGCAGACATCACAACATGCACAGAACGGTTTGTTTGGTACACGACATATGACCGTGAATCGACCCCATTCTCTTAAATGTACTATATAATGGGCTGAACAATATTTCAGTGGTAAGAAAATGAATTGATTCTCATTAACTTTCACAACAGCATAGGAATTAAATAATTTTTTAACTGTATGAAAGATGTTAATTACATATTTTAGAAATTCAAAAATTCTACTATTATTTTTTAAAAATTAAAGATTTAATCAGATTAAATACAGTTCACATAAACATTAATAATTTTTTTTAATTCTAAAAAAATTTTTTTTTGGTTTTGATGACTATCTACGGGTGTCAATATCTCTTCATCTTCTGATAATTATTGTACAAATTTCTTTGTGTAACATTTTTTCTTTAATAATGAATATTCAGTGGATTCCAAATAACCAGCTTTTCATGAATAAAGTCGATCAAAACCCATTTTTTATCACAAGACCATATAACATCCCCCCCCCCCCGTCTTTTAAGGAGTGATGTGGGAATGTGTTTACAAATTAGTTTCATATTGGCATCAATCACGCCATTCTTGGCAACTACGTCACTACCAAAGCCATGCGCGATTGGTTGAATTTCGTTTGCAAACACTCTTTCCGTCTACACTTTCAAGCCGGTTGAAAACAGTCCCTGATGACGAAAATCCTGCTTGACCGGGTGCCTGCAGGTATAAACGGGAAACTGTCCACGAAAGTGTAGACAGTATTTGCCCGTGTGATAAGGCCTTAAATTTATTCTGAGCTGCCACTAATATTCTGATATGCAATCTTACAATGCTAAACACATTTTAAATAACTTTGTTAAAGATAAATAAATTATTAGGACATAATGATTAATGAATATTTTAAAATATCAAACTGTATAAAATTATTGGAACATAGCAAAGTTCTTAATAAAAAAAATTATTAATCCATATAATATGAAGCATTTTAGTGCACTTCCCCTCCCCTTTAGATAAAATCGTAGAGCTATGTTGTAAAAATTAAACTTTTAATAGATATTTAAAATCGCTTACAATTCTTGTTTGAGACACTTTATAAAAGTAGGAAAACTGGCAGTTGCCCCTGGCCCCCAAATCGAATAGAAAGTTTATTTTATGTTTCCTTCTTTAATGAAATTTTTTTAACATTGCTTTTCAAAGACAAAAATGACAGATGGGAGCCTCCAAAGTTTTGCCCCTGGCTCCAATTAGGCTAAGTCAGACCCTGTAAATAGGAAGAAAAAAGGGTTAAAAAAAGATTTTGACATTCTTCTGAAAATATAGTAGCAATTTTTTTTTCAAGAATAAAGTTAGTTTAAAAATGTAGCCAAATAATCATTAGCCAACGTAGAGTTAACATAAATGTAGCGTGAAATCAGAAATAATACATTATAAAAAGTTTTATACTCATTTATATAATCTTGGTCAAATATCAAATAAGCAACAAAGTGTCAATTTTTTTATACATGATCAAAAGTAAAATTATTTGAAAAATAACAACAATTATCATCATATTAATTTTTTGTAACTACGATACTGCTGTTGCTTTAAAAGTTTCATATTCAAACAATTGTTTCTTAAAGTTATAAAATTTATGACTTCAAATAGAAACAGCTTATTATCTTTTTAAACTATTTATAATAAAGCAGCAACTATTTTGTTATAAATATAGTACATTTTGTGACACTAATCAAATTTTTAAAAGTTAAACAAATTTTCATAAAAATCACTAAAATAAAATGAAGTACTAAGTATGAAATTTCAAAATTAAAAATGTTATTAAAAACAGATACGATTCATTCTTGCTACATCCTTACAACACATTTATTCACTAATAGATTAACACATTGCAGACTGGCAATTTAAGGATGTAGCCATGAAAGTACGAGTTTTATAAATATATATTAGATGTTTTAAGTATGTGCAATTATATTTCTAAGAGTATGATCATTCTGGTTAATGTTAAGTAAAAAGTAACATGTTTTTTTAAAAAAAAAATAAGTATTGATTTTTTTTATTTTGTAAATAGTTAGATATATGTATTATAATGCTTATAATTCAAATTTGACCCTTTTCCTATTAATTCATTCATGTAAATTGAAGATTATAGATGGAATGGCATCACTTAAATTTAAAGTCCATTTACCAAAATTGAATTTTTTAGATGGCTTTTCATCACTTGCTGTTTTTTAATACAACCCTAAAAGTAACTTATTACCATATTTGGTAATCATCCAAAATGTGGACTTTTGGAAAATTGGCACAATTTTATTGTGCATGGTGAGAAACTAGACACTAATCTTAAGCAATGCCACAGAAATTTATCCATAATTTAGTACCATATTAGTAAATAATCATTTACTAATCTGTAGCATTGCTGATTTAGAAAATGTTGTACAAACATTTTCTAAAAAATAACAATAAATGGTGTCATATAAGCACAATAAAATATCTTGAATCTATGTTTTCTGTGATCATGAAAATAAACAATTTAAGGATGGTTGTTACAGGCTCCATAAAACAATAAACAATCTAAAAGTAAAATTTGGCATATAAAACTCAATGATTTGTTGTTTTGAATGTAATACAGTATAGTAGAAATTCTAAAATTTATTCCTATTAGAAGAATTTTGTTGCATTGTCAGTCATAAATAAAAGATAAAATACATTCTAAAAAATATACAATTACATTTTTAATTTAATAAAATCTTTTAAATCAAGAGAAGTGCAGATTTCAAAAAGTGATTCTTGACGGAAAAAAAAAATAATGCAATGGATATCAGGACTCAGAAAATGAATTATTTCCAAACCATCTTTATAATTTCAACTAAATGAAAATTAATAATTAATTTTTTAGCAATTACTCCAGCTCTAACTTAAAAGAACAACATATAGTTCGTCAATGGATTCTGAGACGACCACATTTCAACGACTCCATCTCATTAAGGGGTGAGATGAAGAACGATGAGTACATTTCCAGTATTCCCTTTGATTTTGGATTTCCCCTATTAGATACTAGTAAATGTAAACATCTTCTCCTTTCACCCCTATTTTAATGAATTAAACCCACCCTAACGCATGCGAAAATGCGTGGAGGTTTAACAATCCATTGCTGAACAATATGCCAGAGGACAGCAAGCAGTTCATTGCTCGAAAGAATGAAACTCGTATCTTAAATACACCTTACTTGACATCATAACCAAATCAAAGCACATAAATTCTGATGCTGTGCATAATAAGGAGAAATAATTTTCATAAATACATAACATAATTTTCAAATTTTGCATTATCATTAATTTATCCAATAACAGAATTTCATTCCTGAAATAAGAAATATTTTATTTATGATGAATGTTAACATCAGTACCACAGGGGTGTTTGTGCTCCGGGGAAACCCCGGAATTCCGGGGATTTTGAACTTCGATACCCGGAAATTCCGGGGATCGTCGTTCAAAAGGAAGTAGGAATAATATTGAATTATTTATTTTGATCTGAGTAATTTTGTTTGCTTTGAAAGCAGAAAACGCAAGGTCAGTGTGTGTGGTGAAAACTTTTCCTTTCTTTCTCCAAAGGCAGTGATAATGCGTAAAAAGGGGGAAAAAACTTTTTTGTTCTTTCCTTATTGCGAGTTATGACTCATTCCTCCGGTTCTTGGACATTCTCTTCTGGATTCTTTTCGGCAAGTAGACGCGGCAGAAAAAAAAAGGGAGAGACTTCGTTCGACCAGATGTGCGATCACGTGACTCTAGGTTCAAAGGTCTTATATCTCCTGGCGTGGCGCCAATAAGTAGAGAAAGGGGATTTTTCGCATATGAAACAGAAATTACCCCTTAAAAATTCATATCTAATTAGTTTTACAGCATTAGATCCAGAGCTAAGAGGTAAAACCAGTACAATATTAGCTTTTGAAAAATTATCATCTTTTATGTCCCATATTTTTAGTGATAATGAAAAGTCAAAAGTAGAAGCTGAAATAAGGTTATACCAGAGTGATATTGATATCACCAAAGAAATGCTCTACACATCTGATGAAAGTGGAAATCAAGTCAAGTGTACAATTGATAAATATTGGTCTAAAGTTTTTAATTTAAAAGATGATTTCACAAATGATTATAAGTATCCTACATTGGCTAAATTGGTCAAAGCCTGCCTTAGCTGCTTCCATGGCCCATTAGTGGAAAGTGCATTCAACTTAATGGATACACTTGTCACTGACTATAGAACCTCTCTTAAGATTGATTCCCTAGATGCAGTGCAGACTATTAAATATGATTTAATGACTTCTGAAGAAACCTCATGTGAAAAATATGGCTCAAAAAATCCAATGACTGATCCAATTCACAAAGATCTCTTGCTGAATATAAACAGAAGTTGGAAAACATATCAAGAGGACTTAAAAACATGTATTTCAGATGAGTCACCTATAGAAGTCTGAAAAACCTTCTACATTAGCAGAAAAGCAAACTGCTTCTACCTCTGCATGTGCAGTTCTCGAGGAAATTTCTTCAACTGTAAATGAGGAAAATAAAAGTCAACCTTCCTGCAATTATGAAGTTCACCACAAAAGAAAGACAAGCCCACAAACATCAGAAAATAAAAAAAAAAGCAGCAAAAATTAGATAATTTTTTTAAAGAATTAATTCAGGTAATTTAAAATATTTACATAAAATGTAGTAGTTTATATGTTTGAAAATTTATGGTTATTAATTTTGCAAAAAGAGTAATTCATTGAACTTTTATAATTAGGTCATTCATAATTGTAATTTTTCATTTCTCTCCCCCCCCCCCTTCTCGAAACTCCAAAATGTCGGTAGTAAGTCCATAAAAGTTTCAGGGGATTTTTTGGGGTCCCACAAACACCCCTGGTACCAGTTAGACACAATTTTAAAGGATTTCCATAGATTAAAAATGAAATCAAAGAAAATTTATAAATTGCAAAAGATTTTGCAAGTATATAAGAGAAAATCACAGAACTATTCCATAATGACTGAAGATCTGAACAGCAATTGATTGAATAGAGATAAACACACTGTTAAAGAAAGGTATAGAAATATCTGATTTAGCAGAAGAGACAAAGAGTGGGGGGAAAAAAATGAATATTTTATGAGAAAAATTAACACTTTTAAATAGTTATGTTGCTCATTGTCCCAAACAAATATCAATTTTTATTAAAGGTAATATTAAACATATTATCATTTAAAATTAATTTCATTTTCTAGTTTTGATTATAAGAATATTTTGGATACCTAAAACAAAACATGCATATTTTGTTAATTGGAACGATATCAGACAGTTTTTCCCATAAGAATTAACTCTGCAGAATTGTACACAATTTCATTATGTTACTTTCATTTTAGAATTTTAATAGTGTAAACTAAATGAAAAAAAATATTATATATAAATACTTTCAATTATTTATTCAGAAAAACATGGCAGAAATCTTTGTGATAGTATTTTATTGTCTTTATATAATAAGTTAGAAAATTAAATCAATTCTAAACAAGAATGTTGAATATTACCAATTGAAGGCTAAGAATAAAAACAAAGTAAAAAAGTATTCCTATTAACATGATAATATAACAATATATTATAAACACACAATTAATAAATGTTTCAAAAAAGAAAAATCTCCAATATTTTGTGTATTGGTCTCCTTTTAAAAAATATTTCATCCAAATAATCTCTTGTACACAGCCAAAATGTATTAAAAAAGAAAATATTATTATTATTTATTGGATCATATTATGTGAATATTAAAAAAATTAGTCACAAATAAATCTTATTTACAAAATAAATCCTAGCATTATGAATTTGAAAAACTGTTGTTTATTTAAGACAGTAAATTATTTTCTAAATACATACAAATAGCTTTAAGTAATATTAAATACTAACAAAAATTCTACTAATGGAAAACTGAAATAATCTTTAAAATGTTAAAACTTAAATACAAACTTACTTAAAGAAATTAAAAAAAAATTAAATCTTAACGTTTACTTCTTTGTAGTAAAATTCTTCTCTTAAGCATAGTACACAAAGTGAATTTCATTATGAAATGATATTTTTAAAAATTTATCCATTTTTCTACCTTTAAATGTATAGGCATTAAAATACTTAGCAAATCTATTGATTCAAAATGAAAGGTTCTGATTAGTAAATTGGTACAGTTTACAACAGTAAAGCCTAAATATTTTTCAAATAATAAAAGCACTCTGCCAATGTACTAATGGAAACAAAAAGAACAAATCAAATATATATTTTCAGAATATAAACACTCAATATCATTTTATTGAAAGATAATTTTAAATCTACATCAATACACAATAGTTTTATTTCAATACTTTTTCAAAATAGAAAGAAACAACAGAATACATATTCTCAGAAAGTAAACATTCAATAGCACTTTAATAAGAGAAGACTTTTAAATCTCCATCACCCTCAATACCTATTTCTTCTAAGAGATGTTTTTTAGTTTTGGGATAGCCTTCTAAAATAGCATCTAACATATCATTTGCCAAGCGTTTTCGTTTCTGCCATTCTTTACAATATCTTTTTCTTGTTTCATATAGCTTGTCCTTTTCTTCAGGCTTCACTCTTCCAGCATTCGATTCCAAATCTTGTAATTTCGATTTCAATTTTGGAATTTCATTTTTCAAAACCAGCAATTCAGATTCTGCTTCTTCGGTTGTTAAGCTTTTATCCAATGTGTTTAATTCATTTTCTGTATTTTTGATTTGTTGCTGAATTTCCTTCAGAGTATGGGTAAGGTTGTTAATTTCAGCATCCATCTTATGCAGATCTGCATTATCAGAATTTGTGAATTCATTTTGATTCACGAAATAAATTTTTTGCTTTCCATAAGTTTTCTCAATAACTTTACCTTCACTAACGAGAAATTCTAAGGTTTTCATAACAGTTGTTTTGCCATGTTCTTTATGTAGATTATTATGTATATCAATTACACTGTATGGACGATTTTGATCTTTTAAATAGTCAAATATCTGTTTTGTTGTATTATTTTTACTCATTGTAAAAAAGTAAACATCACATAGAAAGCGAATTTTTACGTCTTGTATTTCTCCTTCTCTGTGGTAAACATTATATTCAGCTAAGATACCCGCGAACTTCCTACATTTCCTATTGGATGAAGCATCTTCTACAATCGTTTTATGATTGGTCATTGCAAACAACTAAAAGATGAGTTACCGTTACATCAGAAAGTAAAGAGAAGGGAACTTACTAATTCTCATTAAAGGCAACTGATATCTCGTTTTATTTTTGGAATTTTAAATTCTTTTATATCTGTAAATAATAAGATAGAGTTTTCATGTTTTATCAATTGAAATTTTATGAAGAGAAGAAATGACCGTATTTCTATAATTTTTATAATTCTATAATGCATTTTTGATTCATTATGGAATAATCAGTTTTTATTTTGCGCTTAAAATTTTTTATTCTGAAAACTGAATCATATTTCCTAATTCATGAATGAAAAGTTTGAAGACGAATATATTTCTCGGTTAGTTTTGTCAGGAATAACTGAATGTGCGCAAAAATAAATACAGAAAATATGTGACAGTCCCGTACAATAAAAGGTTTGTAGTCAAAACAAATATCCAGCCGAACTTTCTTCTTGATCGATAATTTTTAAATGGGCATCGTATTCTTTCATTCTTTTCGTTTTAACTGTTGAATATTCTTCTGTAGATTTGATATTCATTTATATTTTAAAATTAAATAATAAAATTTAGTCTACTGGAATATTCATTTTTGTTTTACTCTATGATGGACGGATCTTCTGACGACCCCTTAACCCAATATAAACTTCAGGTACTTTTATTTTTCTAATATTTAAGTTTTAATATTTTCATTAATTAGTGTATAATATATTCAAAATAATTTGATGGTTTGGACTGTATTTATAACTTGAATAATCGCTGTAGTGTTGAAAACCAATGTAAAGATCCCACTACTACAACATCTTAGCCGGAAAAGAGCGGTATTTTATTTTAGTTTATTCAAAGGATTGCAATATTTATTTTATGATAATTGTGATGTTTGGCTCTAAATGTAACTATATTACTGAATTACAAAATCTTTGTATGATATCATACAATGTAGATCATCTTGTTTTACTTGAATAAATTGTTAGGTCTACTGGATGAGTAATCTTGATTTGCCACTGTGTATTTGAAGCTTAAAATTTTACCATTCATGTATCAGTTTTTTTAAAAAAATAATTATTAATTTTTTTAAAGATTTTTTTCTGTAATTTAATCAAGTTTAATTTTCTGTTATTTAATCATTTAATATCATTATCCATTTATTGTTATGCACTGATATTTTTATGTACTGACAATACTATTTATATATATCCTTTACAGAAACTAATTTGAATTAATATTTGTACATCTTTTCTTTCTCATATGAGAGTTGAGAATTTGATTTGTTTCTATTAAGAATATATATTTGTTTTTAATCCATGATCATCACATTTTGTAAATATAAAATTATTTGTTATGAACAAATTTATAATGATAATTATTTTTTAACAGATTAAGTATCTTCGATTTTTTGACATTTGACAACATTACTAAAAAATATTTTTAATACATAGTGGTGATTATCAGAATTTTGATTTGAGTGTGAATTTTCTCCTTTAATAAAGCAAGTTTATTTGAAGCTGCATATTACATAATTTAATTAATGTATTATAGTTTTAAAGTTTGGAAATAACATGGCATTTATTAATTTTAGATATAGTTGAAATATATATAAGAAAAAGTTTCATGTATTTATTTCCATGAGAGTTAATTTTAAAATTATAGAAATTTAAACTCTCAAATTATACCTTAAAATTTTTTGATTTTCTTTTAACTCTAAAATTATGGCAACTTAATTGAATGTAATATTTTGGTTTTCTTATTTATAAGTTTGATATTTTTTACTTTTCCTGAAAATATGTGAATAGTACATAAATTTTTATTTTTCACTTTAAATAATTATTTTTACCAATTTGACAATTGTATATCTACAATTGTGGGTCCTGGTCATATAAAAAAATCTCATTTTTCATACTATTTTGATATTTTTCGTATCTACTTTTTTAATGCTGATAAGTAGGAGCACTTGTTGCTATGATAGTTTGTATATTTTACAGAAGCAGAAGTGAGTTGGGAGGGAAGAAGATGAGTAAGGATATAAAATATTTGCTTGCAATTTTTGCATATCATCTAATTGCAAATTTCCATTATGGCCTTATTGCCTTTCAATGAATAGGTCTTTAGTTGAATATTACCTTTCAACGGATATGGATACTTCTTTGAATAAAAATCTTTTGGCTCTGGCCTGAATATTTTGTGATCTGTTTATAATGTTGTGTATAAGAGTTAGCAGAAAATACCTCAAGAAAGAAGGAATACTGGAAATTATTGTAATGATAATTCTGGTTCAAAAATTGAAGCTATTAAAAAAATTTATATGTCAAAATTTTGTCTTATTTTTTTGATGAAGATGGGATTATTCCTAATACTACAGAGTTAATTTATGGAACAATAAAATATAAAGAATACTTTTATTCTGGAAAATTGATCAAAATGCCATTATAGTTATACATGTACAGGAAATGCCATATTGCTAGTGTTATATATTTAATTGTAGGAGCACACAAATTAGTTATGATGCCTATATTATCTCTGCTAATAATAAAGATGAATGTATGTGCATGTACCAGTTATACAGGATAGACTATTTAATATACAATTATCAAATTATATACATATATATAATTGTAGAAGTACATTAGTTAGTTATGATGGCTAGATTCAGGGCCAGCCTTCTGGGGGGTGTGGTGGAGGCTATGGACCAGGGCTCTGGGATTGAGGGGCTCAAAAATGATCAAGAACTAAAATAATATTCTGAACTGTAATTGTGAAATGGAAGAAGAGAAGAAGAAATTTAACTTTAAAAATTGTTGGGTTTTTAATTATACGAATATATTATTGTTTAATGTAAGTATACAACATATTATAAACCTAAGGCAATAATTTACCTTCATTTACCTCAACTATTAAGTAAGACTGCATATAATGTTTGAAAATTCATACTATAATATTGCTAGATCTAATCATGTCCATGGCAAGATCTGATTGTTGGCAACCTTCTGATTGTCAAAAAATAAAATTTGCAGAAAAGAGGGGGAAAAAAATGCTAAACTTGAAAAAGTCACAAATAGATCTGTTTTCTTGTCTACAAAGTTTTCCTAACATTAAAATCGCTTCGACTTCTGAAGTTACTATTCAACTGGAGAAAAAAAGATCCACACAAACTACACAATCTTGTAAAGGAAATGCAGAAACTAAAATTCGTTGAAGAATGATATATTTATACGAATATGATTGAATCGGAAAATAATAATGAAATTGACGATAACATATTTCATCAAGTGAATGTAAGTGATCTATATTTATGGAAAAATACTATTGAAGCGAATAAGTTTAAAATGCTGTGTTAAAACCGGACCTGTATAACATAAAGGAAGGTTTGCAAAGAATCCTAAAGATAGATAATTTTCCACTACATATTATTTTTAAAAAAATGCCAAATGGTGTAAGCTTCGAAGCTGGTTAATGTATTCAAAAGGCAAGGCTTGGTATTTTCTTTTTATTGTGTACTGTTTTCGAAAAAATGTGGAAATGAACAATCTACACAATTTATTATGGATTATAATAACTTGAGATAGCTGTCAAATATAATTCAAGATCATGAGTGTTGTATTGGCCACTTTAATTCGTTTATTGTTGGAAAGAATTACTAAGGTGACAAAATTTATGTTCGACTATTGATAAAACAAATCAAGTTACTATAAATAAAGAAACGGGAAGACTTAACTATTTCAAAGAATGTGATTCTAATTTTAGCATGTAATAATTTTCTACTTCGAAGAACCGAAGAAATAATAGGAATCCCTAATAATGGGAAATTTTTATTTACTTAATTGAATTGTTAAGTAAATATGATTCTGTGCCAATTGATCATATAAATAGGATAAAAAATTCAAAACGTAAAATTGAGCATCATTTAACAGATAGATCACAAGAACAAATTATTTCTGCTTTAGGAAATGAATTAATAAAATTAAAGAGGGTATAAAACATCTTTGTACTATAGTATCTAAATGTATTCTTGATATTTCTCATAAGGAACAAATTTCAGTCAATTTTCTGATTTTCAAATTCAGTCAAATTTCAATTAGGTATACAAATTTTGAAGAAAAAGGTTAACTATAAATGAGTTATTTACAGGGTTTATAGAAATAACTGATATGACTGGAGAAGGACAAAAAAAATCTATTGAAAAGATTAAGTAAGCTTGATTTAAATATTATGAATTGTAGAGACCAGGCATATGACAATGGTAACAACATGAAAGGAAAACATAAGGTATACAATCTAGA
>JAPMOR010114360.1:38662-69360 GCA_026543865.1 Argiope aurantia
ATAGGTAGTATATTATCAGGGCTTTCATTTGTTACATGAGCTGACATAATTATGCCACACAACAGGTATTAACGACTTTGATCGCAGAATGGTATTTGGAGTTAGATGCATGGGGCATTCCATTTTGGAAGTCATTAGGGAATTCAACATTCCAAGAGCCACAGTGTCAAGAGTAGGTCAAGAAAATCTAATTTCTAGCATAGCCTTCCATCATGGAAATACAATGGTCAACTGCTTGTATTTAATGACTTGCATTGTCCATAGAATTGTCAGTGTTAACAGACAAGCAACTCTGCATGAAATAACCACTAAGAATCATTTTGTGACATACAGTAGAGGTATCTGTTAGGCATTGCCTGCATCTCTCCTGAACACATGACTATATTAAATGGACCTAGCTGACAGAAAACAATGGCTTGGTTAGATGAATTACGATTTCAATTAATAATAGTTAATGGTAGCAGACCCCACTAATTCATGGATCCAAGTTTTCAACAAGTTTCTGTACAAGTTGTTGATGGCTCCATATTGGTGTGGGGTGTTTTTACATGGGATGGACTGGGTCTCCAATTGAACCGATTATTGAGTGGAAATGATTGATTTCAGTTAGGTGGTGGCTAATTGCAGCCATTCATGAACTCAACAATGATGGAATGTTTATGGAAGACAATACATAATTTCACCAGCCCTCAATTGTTCCTGATTGGTTTGAAGAACATTCTGGACAATTCTTAGATCGTCTGACTACCTATCTAGATATGACTGCCTAGATTACCCGAGATGAATCCCATTGAATATTTAGGAGATATACTTGAGAGACAATTCATACACAAACAGCATACACAGGGATTTTATTTGAAATTTCAAATAATTGAAAATTTTGCTCATGATAATTTTTAAAAAAACTATCAATGCACAAAAATGGTTTTTAGGCTGATTTGAAATTTAAAAAATTGTCTTTTTAATAATAGTTTAATAATTTTGCAAATTTTTCCTAAATTTTGACAATTTTTTTAAAAAATTTTTGTTTAATTTTTAAAAATAAATTACATTATTGCTCTGAAATTTAAAACGTTTTCATTATTTCATCAAATATTTTATTATTATACATGATTTTCTTCTATTGTTGCAGCATGTGGATGAAGGATTCTATTTTATCTAATAAATTGTATAAATTCCAAAATGAATAAAAAAGTAAAGTTACAATACTGTGAAATTAAGAAGGGTGATGAATTGAACAATTATGCTTTTAATAGCATTATGATATCATGGGAGTTGTGCCTATTGGGAAAGTTCATGTACTCATGTAGAACAGAACAGAAAATATATGATTATCAAGACAACATAGCTTAAATGCCTGACAATTTGATGGACATGAAATAATATTTAAGTGATTGAACTGAAATTAAATATAACCAATATTGTCAGGAACCAGCTGGTCTCCAGAGGTGATTAGTTCTGTAATAAAATTTAATTTATTGAACCTTATATTTAATGGGTTAACTCTAATATTGGTTTATTATAAACATTTAGACTGTATAGATGTGTAATTTTTAAGAAATAATATTCAAGAATAAATTAATTGAAGTTGTAGTTTTATTTATGGTTTTACTATACAGTAATAAAGAATCTTTTAAAATGATATGATATTTAGACTAGATATTTTATAGTTAAACATTAAATATTTCATTTTTACAGTACAGGCTTCAGTGTTAAAGGTTGTTCATAGCATAATTCATGGTTGAACTATCTTGGCTTCTGAATTGACTTTTACAAATGTTAATATTTGTTTATAATTCATATTCACTTGGATATTTTCTTAAATTTCTAGGAATAAAATTTTCTTTAAAATTTTTATTAAATTGAAAATTTTTAAATTTATTCATTTTTAAAGCTAAATTTTGTTCCTTAAATCTTTTAAAGCAAAATAATTGTGCAGTTAGAGAGTTATTGAATGTATTATGCAGTTAGAGAGTTATTGAATGTGTTATTTTACAGATTTTCATTCATTCTCGTGCGACTTTCTGTATTTTGAATGAGAAATATGTGTTATATTTGTTATTTCAGCTAAAATTGTCTCCTCAGTGCAATTTCCATATTTATGGAAAAACGGATGTTTAACATGCATTGTTTAATTTTTTCACAAAAAATTATTTGATATATAATGATTTTTTTTTGTTTTTTTTAGCTCTCATCTGTGGAACAAGCTCTTAAAAATGCAAGTGCAGATAATCAAACTGACCTTTTAGATTTAAAGGCAAAATTAACAGAAGTTATATCTCTTTTGCAAGGTGACTTTATGACTTTTTGCTTTTCAAAATTTTCATCCTGAATATGTTTTAAATATGTAATTTGAATTGGAAAAAAATAATGTTCGTTACACATTTTATAATCTTAATTACCATTTATTTTCATAAAGATTGAAAGATGAAGCAATAGACAATTCACTTTTAAATGAAATTTGATATTTTCATCAGTTTTTAAATCGGTAATCACTTAGCTGTAAGCCTGCATATTTAGTTTTTATTAAGATATGTAATAGTATATTTATCTATATATTTTATATATTTATTTCCCTGTAAACGATAACACGAATAATCCAATTATTAATTTTAAAATTGACTTCTTGGATATTTCATATTTAGCCGTTTCAATGCATAGGAATTTTTGAGATATTGTTAACAGCAAGTACAAACATGAAAAAAATATCGTGTCATTATTTTAAAATTTTCTAAAAGGTATAGCTTCAATCCTCCTATCTTGTTTCAATCAGCAGAAACCAACATGTGCAACATTTTAACTCATTTGGGTAACCACAAGCCAATCCATGTGAGCCATGAAGTTTTTGAATTTTCACCCAAAAAGCCAAATTTGAGATAAAATTAATTTTTTTTGTCAGATTTGCATTATTGGATTTTCATTCCTGCTAAAAGTTTTATTCTTTAAAAATTTTAATTGATATGACCTTAAATTCCTTTTCTCATAGTGTCTATTTTTGTGCAACAAAGTTTTGTTACAAAGAGGCCATAAAGAATATCACTTTGACCATACTGAAGACCATCAAGAATATTCCTTTACTACTAAATCCTCCTCTCCTAGGAAAAAAATAATTTTGAATGTTTATTCATTCTTATTATGTTTTGATTTTATAATAATTATTGTTCTAAATAAAAATATATTTATCTTATAGAAATTGTTGCATTATTTTAAAAAAGCTATTGTATTTTTAAGTTTTTCATATTTCAAGAATTGGTTCAAATTCAAGGCATATGAGTGCCATCTAGCAGTTGCCCAATTTAAGTAAAATTTTGTTTTGCCTGTTTTTTTGTTAAATAGAACAAGATTAGGTACTGAGACCAGTAAAATTTATATTTCAAAAAAATAACTTATATCTGAGGACTGCTCTGATATATAAGAATTATTTATCTTAATTTATACTTATATAAAGCTCATTGTGTGTGTGTTGGCGCTCTACAGGCCAGACCGTTTGACCTACAGCTACCAAATTTGGTACGTATATACCTTGGAGGTCGTGAATGTGCACCTGGGGGCCTTTTTTTGAATTTTTAATTAGAATTTTAATTATTAATTAAAAACTAACTTTCCCGCCAAAAAAATCTCTTCATTTTCCCCACCGCCAAATGAGTAAGGCTTCAGTTTTTTTCCTTCACTAAGGAAGCTAGGGTTAATAATTTTCGGCCGATTATTTCAAACGATTTTGTTTATTTTCTTAATGTTTGATGCATTTAAAATTAAACATTATTCATTAATCGATCTTTCAGATTCATTCTGAAGTACTTTTTGAATTAAAATAAAACAGAATAAAGGAAATTAAAAATGTCTAATCTGCATAGCGTTACCCCAACTGGCGTAGAAAAATTCATGCATTTGCGTTACCGTAACTGGCGTTGAAAATTCACATTGTGTTCTGATTGTTTGTTGACAACGGATTCGGACGATTTAAATTATTTTTAGGTTAGTTGTGTGCTTTTGTAATTAAATTGTATTAATGTTAGTTATATATTTTTGTATATGCTTTTAGTTTTAAGTATATCGTTTTTAAGTAGTTTATTTTAACCTGTTTTCGACCGATTATTTTAAACGATTCTGTTTATTTTCTTAGTGTTTGATGCTTTTAAAATTAAACATTGTTAATTAATCGATCTGCTCATGATGAATTTGAGAAAATTTTGTTGACAAATTCTTGAGATATTACATAAATTAAGATATATATTTTTTAGTGCCCATAAAGTTTAAACGCTCAGTGATTCTGTTTTCAGTAATCATATTATTAAAAATACTTTGTTTCAGTAAAAAATATTATTATATTAAGTGCAGATTCGGTTGAACCGGAGTTTAACCCCCTTCTTCGCCAAGTTGTGAAAACTCGCCAAAACTGACAACTTCCTGATTTGTAAACCTATTATCTTCCGCCTTTATTATGCGCTATGATTGGACATCTGCTCCCTTGCTTTTGAACATTTCGCAAAACACGGCGCAAGGCCTTTTTTCGCGAGTTGGCGATTTTTGAAAATTGCACCAAGCAGGGGGATTAAACTCCGGTCGTACCGCAGATTCATCCTTTCCACTTTAATTTAAAGCATAAATTCTACGGGAGCTAACAGAGAGAGATACATATTACACTATGACTGAAGGTCTTTATAATATTATGAGCGAATTATATGACTATCAAGATTTGAAGTTTTAAAATATTTTGATGAAGAAGTTATTAAAGTAGGAATTGCATAAAATATTTAATTATTAAAATTTTAACGAACATCGAGATTGGTGAACCGGCTGGTCGCCGAAGGCGGCTAGTTTTAAAATAAACTTAACAGAACCAATTGAGTGTAAGGATACTAGATTTCAAAACAGTAATCATAAATTTAATGGGCTCCATATTTATTGAAATTTCTCTATGTTTTTAAATAATTTAAACTTTGTTTAATTTAAAATAAAATATAAATTTCATTCAGCTTGACAGCAACCGATTTCATGGGAAATTTCTTTTGTGAAATCTGCTTTTTATTAATTTTAATTGTCAATAAAGGAATTTTTTTTATAATTAAAAAACAAAGTAATTCATTTTTCCTTTTTATGTTTATTTTTATGAACTAAAGAAGTTAATAGTTTGTCAAATTATATTTAAAATGTGCACTATTTTTTGAAAGTAAGATAATAATTTTATTATTAACTTTTTTGTCTATGTGAAAAATATAATGTAGCAGTTATTATAAAACATTGTTTATTTAAAAAAAAATATTTTTTCATCTAAATTTTTATTTAAAAAAAATCTTAGCAATGCGTAATGTAAATTGTTCTTTCATAATTGTAAAAACATGGATTCTGGAATGACAACACAATGACTCGTTTTTATTTCTAATTAAGATTATATTTGCTTATTATTCTATTTTAATTCCTGTTAAGATGCAAGATTTGACAAAGTTAATTTAATGATTCAGGATTTACATTCTGATTTTTACTTATGACCATTGTTAAAGGAAAAGATGCATCTTTATTGCAGCAGGAATAAATTCAGAAAGAAAAGAAACTGATATAAAGCAAATTGCCTTTCTTTACTTATTTTTAATTGCTACTGACTGGTTGCTTATAGGGTGTAAGTCTGAGAGGGAAAACATGAAAATATTGAATAAACAAGGAATATTTTTAATAAAATGGAATAAAATCTCCAAGTAATGCTCTGTGAACTTGTAATAAATTATAATGCAGCCTAAATCTGGTTTGCCTGCAAATCAAGTTAATGATAGTCATAATAATGAAAAGTAATTTAATGTAATTTAAACATTGGACAATGCAACATTAAAATGATTTGCTACATGCATTTTAATTAAAATTCTGTGGAATTTTATTTACTAAATTTATTAACAATAATATTGTTTTTCATAGTATGATTACATTTCATAATATGCATTTTTTTAATATGTTAAATTAGGTAAACCAGATAATTCAGAGACAAATATTGATGATTCAAAAACTGACAGCATTGATGATGAATTTCAAAAATTTCAAGTAAGAATAGTTATAATTTTTAAATAATTATTTTGCATATTTTGCTTTCTATTCTTTTTTCTTCTTTACTTGGTGTATTTTGGAGGATTATTTATTAGCCCTTTAAAGGCTTAGAATGGTTTTTATTAAATTTTAAATATTTCCTCAAAAATATAAATTATTTAAATATTTTCAAAAACTTGTGTTTTTGTAAAATTTACTGTAAATTTACTTTCTCTCTATATATGCTTATAGCATAACATTTTAAAATATGAAAGGAAAAGATTTAAGATGCACTCTGTTTCATTCATTTCATAAGTGAATGGACAAATAGAATTGGCACTGTTCTCTTAGCCAGACTGTAATTACTACAAAATACAAATTTATGTGTGAATTGTTGCTTTTATGCTAGCACAAAGAAGCCAAATTGTGAAAAAATAGTCTTTTTTTTGTTGTTGAAATTATCAAGAAGTTTTACATTTTCTAATGTAGGAGGATATTGTATCTGAAACATTTGGGTTGTTACATAGTTAACAGAAAATGCCAAATAATTAACATTAAAGAAATGTTTTAAAATCCTTCTTTGGGAATGAAAAAGATTGCTTTGAAGATTGCTTTTATGTATTTGGTCATTTTTAAACCTATCATTATTAATTATCGGTTTAACAAAGCTCATGCTTGTATAGCGAGGTGAAAAAGATACATACATATAGACCTACTATAGCTTGAGAATGGGACATCTTTTAACTATACAATAAGTAATAAGTATGATTTCGGTGCTATATCTGTTATATACAAGTGATTATTAAAATAATGGAAACATGAATAAAAGTTATATATCATGGTATTCTGATGTAGCTTTAGTGAAATTGTATACATCTTGGATTTTGGCATTAAATATTAGGAAGCATTAAAATGTTAGAGCTCACCATTTTTCAAACAGATCAAATTGTAAGACCCAGCAGTTGGAGCAACTTTGACCAAACATTCCAGTTTTCAGGCGTTTTTAGAAGTAGTGTGTTTAAAGTTATGAGAGCATACACACAGCATACCAAGACAAGTTCGACAAAGCAAAATTGTGGATGGAAGAAGAAGCTGAGTGGAAGAGACTGACAAGTATTGAAATGAATTGTAATGTTTAAAAAGGAAAGAATGGCTGCCAAAATGTTCACAGAGCTCAATTAGCAGCTGGATATTTCTCATGTCATGTTACATTTTGGAAGCACTTTCATAAACAGATCATTTATCGCTGAACAGCAATTCCTAAGTCACTTGTCACAGATGTTAATGCCAAACATTGTCTACATTGGTGGCACAATCTCAATGCCTGCTCGATCATTAAGTTGAAGACAATTAT
Source organism: Argiope aurantia (assembly GCA_026543865.1). Lineage (NCBI taxonomy): Eukaryota > Metazoa > Arthropoda > Arachnida > Araneae > Araneidae > Argiope > Argiope aurantia. The sequence continues at coordinate 46,029 of JAPMOR010114360.1, forward strand.
ATTGTCATATGAATTATGTTTCACACATTTCCTCACAATTGGATGGGTACATGTTTGGAGGATACCTGCACAAGTATATGATTATAATTGTCTCTTTCCAGTTATCAGGTAAGGAGTTTTATCTCTCATTGTGTCATGGGTTTCTGTCATTCCAGTTGTAAACTTAAAAGGAAATGTTGCTGGGAACAGTTTTAGCTGATCAGGTCCATCCTATAATACAAACTTTGTTTCCTATCGGAGATGGAATTTTCCAGGATGATAATCTTCCTATTCATGCATGCTTGATTTGATGTATATGGGGATGAAGTGAAACATCTACTTTGGCCTGGACTGTCCCCCGACATCAATATAATCAAACTGAGAAGGTCTGACACAGTGTTCAATCCAGAATCAGTGTCTTCCACAGATTTCTCCCAGAACTTTCACAATATCCACAAGAAGAATTATACAATATTATTCCTCTACAAACTATTCCTATTTGTATGATCTGATTTCCACACAAATCCAAGTTGTATTGCATCCAAATGTGGCCTTATACCCCATTAATAAAGATTCTAGTATTCTTTTGTGGTGTTTCCATTATTTTGATAACCATCTGTAAATAATTAATACATTTATCAGTATGGACAAGATGTTTCTTCTTTGCCAGTGTTCATTGTGCTTTAAAATTTGACTTTAAATAAGCTGGTTTAATAAGCTGGACATGTTAATAGATGCATGCAGAATGTGCTTACTTTATTTCTTTTTTTGGTCTCAAAATTTTCTAGAGTAATCACAGTTACTATTTGTTACTACTTACTTTGTTACACTTATATATTTGCATTTAGCAAATCCTCAAAATTACACTGTGAAGACTGTGTTAAACTAAATTCTAATCATTTACTTTAAATACATTAGGATTATATATTTAAAGTAATACATTAGGATGTTTATGTTTATGAAGAATGTGTATTCTGTTCAATGCCTTGAAATTGATTAAGAATATTTAACTAGTATTCATGATATACCTGTTCAATAATGTCTGTAATGTCAGTTTTCATTGTCTTTTACTGCATTCAAATCAATAATAATAAAAAATAAGGTATTTCTTCAAATTTGTTATTAATTCTTATTCTTTAATTTCTTTTAAAATAAATTTCCATATAAAATTTACCAATTCATTTTAAAAATTAAAAAAAAAAGGTAGGGTATTAGAATAAGCAAAACAATGAAGTGAGTTGAGTTTAATAAACTTTCTCATAAATTATATATGTACATATTAATTGTTGTAATCTCTTTTTACAGCAAGAAATTAAAGAATTGGAAGGAGACAAACCTACCATGAATGATGATACTGGAACAGATGAGGATGCCATTAACGAAGAATTTTTTTCTGTTTTATCTTCTATGGAAGGCAATAAATGCAGAGCTCCATTTGCCCAGGAGTGGGGAGAAAGGGGATTTCATAATGCTATCATATTCTCCACAGATTTGGAGGATCAGACAGTACATAATTTACAAGATGTTATGGTAAAAAAAAAAGAAGTATTTTTTATCTTTTGCTATGTGTTATAGCTTAAGTAGCTGTCTGTTATCTGGTCCTCAACCATTGGATATTTTTTATATTGAGAAATTTACAATTTTGCTTTCTAATAAATTCAATTTATAAGTGATAAGTATGCAAATTTTAGGGATAAACAAAATGAAATTTTTCATATCTTTACTATAGGTATTAAAATTATATTTTTATAACATCAAGGAATACTCGATATAAAGAAGAAAAAAAAAAGTTTTTTGGGAAGAGTGGTTTTTCTCTCTGACTTAGTTTCCTTATAATGATATTGTATTTTTCATAGCAATTAAAAGTTCTAAATATGTCCTGTTCTCAATGACTTCTTTTAAAAAAATGAACGAATTTGTGTATTTATTATTTGCATACATTAAAATAAAAAGCATTACAAAAAAAAAAGAAAAAAGAAAATACAATATTTTAATCAATAATCTCTTTAGATGTAATCTATTTAATAATTGAAGGAAAAGGAGAGTGACATTTCAATATATATTTTTAATATGTGTAGCTCCATACTTTTAGCAAATTTTAAGGTAATCAGGTTAGGTATTGTAATATTAAATAATATATAAGTACACTGTTGTGATTTGAATTAAAATTTTGATTTACTACTTGTAGTATTTTTCCTTAGGAATGTTTTATGAAATGCTTGTAATACAATTTTATTCTCAGGTGAAAGTCATGTTTTGCAATCCTCTTTGTGATCAGATGAAACCATGCCCTTTTTTCTTGGATGGACATTGTAAATTTCCAGATAACAAATGTAGGTTAGTGTAACTGTTATTATTGTTATAAAATTTCTGATTATAATGCAGTTTTACTAGTCAGTAAATTTACTTTGTGATTGATTTAAAAATGATTTTGTCTAAAATAAATGTTAATTCATGATATTCTATATTTCTTCAAAAATAGCAACAACAAAAAAAGTACAATATTATAGTTGTTTCATTTTAAATGCTTTTTAAAAAAATTATTTATTTTTGTTTCATAGAGAAATTTTTTGAATTGTATGTATTTGTCATCATTTTTCTTTTTAGATGGATTTCATTATATAGAGGTCACTGATTTCTAATTGTGCCAAAAAACACAATTATGTGAATAAATATTTTAAAACTAGACTGAGTATATCTTGCCTTTTTTACCTATAGAATCTTGCATGATGCATTAATATATACTTACTTGAAATATTCTAGAGTATTAATTTGTCACTTAATAGTGTAACAATTTAGATATTTTAAGCAATGTCATTACTATCAATTACAGACTTAGAGAGTATAAATTTTTGAAAAATTATGACATCAAGTTAATGCTGTTTAGTACACAAAGAAAATTGTTATTGTTATTTTATTGTTTTATTTATTTATTTATTTTATTTTTTTCCTGAAGGCAGTAGATGCCATTATTTTTGGTTCTCTGAAGTTATTTTTTTAAACCAGGTATTTAAAATCATAATAAATGGAAATAAGAATCCCATTCTTGAAATTTCCATAATACATCTGAGGCTAATAATAACCAGTTTAAATTCTTTGTTAATGTTAACTTGAGTACTTGTAACATAAAAATGAATTATTTACTAGTATTTTTATTGAATGTATTTGAATTAATATTTTACATGGTTTTATTTAGATATTCTCATGGTTATGGTGTTAAATTCTCTGACCTTGAGGAATATATTTTACCTGACTACAGGTGATTATTCTTTTTCCTTGTTACATTTTTCTTCAATTTTTCTTATGATAATCTGAACTCAAAATGCTTTATATAGTCAGATCTTGATTTTATGAGGGATGTCAATAATTTGGATAATGTGGTAATATTGATCATAGAAATATTCCAAAATATGAAGAATCAATAGAAATTTTGTTAAAAATATCTAAATAAAGTAACTTATAAAAGTTTTTTTGGTTAAAAAAGATATATTCATATGCCTTGTTTCTGTTAGCAGAATTTTTCAACAATTTTGAAATAGGATAATAAATAAGAAAATGAAACATTTAACAATTACTGTAATGAAATTTAATTACATTAGTTATTTAGAAGATTTTGTAGATATTTCTTTTAGTAAATATTTTGAATTATCAGTTGCCTGGAAATATGAAATCTGAAAGGAAAAGGGCACAGGAAGACATTTCTTGACTTATGTTTTTCTATTCCATTGTAAACTAAGTGCATGATCCATAGCTTCCTATTCCTGGCATATAACACTTATAATCTATTATTGTTTTAAAACAGAAATAGTGTAACTTTAACATTTCCAACTCATAAACTGAGCCATAAAGTATTGCAATATCACATATTGTCTTTAATTTCTGAAAGGAGGCATAATTATGTATGTTCCCTGGATCAAAATGTTTAATTTACAGTAAAGAGTCACAAATTCAAGCATGGTCAGAAACATGTTTCAAACTCATACTCAAACTCAATTACAGTAGACTTCAAAGTATAACTAAATGGTTTCATGATTAGTAGAGTTCAAAAGGTTTTGCATGTTTAACCCTTTCAGAGCGTGAGGCCGGTATCCTAAACACACACATAGGACGGAACATACGTGAAAGGAATCCTACAGGTTTTGTGTTTTGTTTCGTAAAGTCTAACTTTGAAAAAAAAAATTGAATTTTCTTGCTATGATGAACCCAAACCAAGGCTTTCCATAATGAAAAGAGAAGTGCACGAAATATAACTTTTAGCTATGCAGAACACAACAGAACTGATGGTAAAACCCGAAAAGACTATAGTTATACAGTAATAACAACAACAACAAAAGAATTTGGAGGGAGATCTAAAACGCAAATGATTGTATCGAGTGGAAAGCTACACAACCCATCTCAGTTTATTTGCACTACTCTTACCCCCCCCCCCCCGCAACAGCTGATGAGTCAAATACCAGAGTCAAGTTGAATATGAGTGAACTGAAGGTCAGGATACTAAAACTATATTTATTTTAAAAGCAATGGACTCAGGGAGTCATCTAGTGGCAATTAAAAAAATTTCCAGTTTAAGATGCACATATGCATTATTTTTATGAATACAAAGTAGTACGGCTGGCTGCGAAAGACGTTCATAGGTGATGCATATATGATATGCCTGTTGCAAAAGGTTAATAACCAACTCTAAAGCTGAACTCTAGAGCAATTGCCCTCCGTTTATAGTCTGGTGAGGTGAGAGAGCTAATTTTCCGTAAGGGTCTGTATATCTAAAATACTCTGCTTTGAGGTTTTACGTTTTTCAGAGAAGCATTTGTTACTAATTGTGGTCATCAAGTTACCAAAAATGTCACCAAGTCAAAATCTCCCCTATAGTATATAACTAGATTTTATAAAAACATTAAAAAATTAAATATTTATGAAAATGTTTTACAGTTTAAAAAAGAATATAAATTAATTTGTAAATTAAATGGTGCTAATATTATTATAATATAATAGTCAAAAGATTTGTATCCTGTGAAAAAAAAAAACATTGAGAAAAACCCTGAGAAAAAAGGTCACATTTTCTTATTAGGAAAATGCACTTTCATTTCGAACATTTATTTGATTAATCATTAAAAAAAACAAAACAGTCAGTAAACCTGTTTTAATTCAAATATTTTTAATTTTTTAAATATGTGAAGTGAGTTTATATGAACGGATATAAAGTGTGATATATACTTAAATGCTTTAAAAGTAAAAATTACTGAGGAATTACTTTTGTTGCTGAATTTTGAGTAAAATTTAAATTCTTGGCATACACGCATGTACACACAATGAAAGGGGGAAAAATGGTGTCAAAAAACCCTTTTGTATTTGAATGAAGGCTGAAATTTTTAGAGACTATTCTCAGGAATAAAAAATTATGTTTTTGTTTGAATTAAATATTTCTTCAAAAAATTAGTATAACTTCAATAACTCATTGGGTCACAAATGGTCTCACAAATAAAATTATAATGCACCTTGTATAAAAATATGAATTGAGAACTATTTTTATGGAAGTAGCTAATTATGTATATGATATACATTTAAAAAACTAAAAGGAAATTTGTTACAAAAAATAGTAAATAAACAACAACAACATAAAAAGATAAATGACTCAGTTACAAAATTAGTTGCAAATGCAGGAATGTCAAACTGGCTATAAAATTTACATTAAAAAGAAAATTAATAAATTTTTTTGATGAATTTATAAACTTCTATAGTAAAACTGAATAATCCTTTTGTAGTTTTGGAACCTGATACTAACAAATTAATCTATTAAACTAAAACAAAACCTAATATTAATGTTATAAACGGAGCAAAAGAAATCAGTTAGCTTCAGTTTCCTATATAATGTTTATTTTTAATTTTTCTCCATTTTCTGGTATTTTTATTTATTTCTATTTTTTTATTGATTTGTTTAGTAAATTGTCTCTGGAGTTTTATAATAATTATATATCAATAACTTTCAGAGGGAAAAAATATAATATTATTCCCTTACTATGATTAATTTTTGTATTACTAACTACCTGGTTTTGGATTCCAAGTGGGGGAAAAAAAGTGCAAAATTTTTATTATTATATATTTTTAGAATTTTATTATTTCAAAACTATTTTACATCTGTAGCTATTTCTTCATTTGTTTTTATGTCTGTTACTAATATATAATTCAAGTGCATAATTAGGATGTGATTTTTTTTTTTACTTGAAAATACTGATGGTATATAACTGATAATGAATTTGTTGAATTCTGATTTGTAAATAGAAATTATTCATATGTTGGTTTTAATTTTTTTAGATATTTAAAGTGAACTAAATATTTTAAAGAACATTTTAAAGTGTTAAGTTGATTCTGAATTAATTTTTTTCTTTCTTTGTTATGTAGCAATGTTCAAAGGGATTCAAAATGCTTAGCCAAATATAGAAATGGCTTGTGGTATACAGCCATTGTGGAGAATTGTTTAGAAGATCAAAAATATTTTGTTAAGTACGTCAATTCAGGCAGTACTGAGACTCTAGAAGCCCATGAAATTCTCCCTCTAGGTAGGTACTTTTAATAGATTCATTTTTTTAAAAATGAAGTTATATATCTAGTTTTTTGTTTATTGATACCCTTTTTTTTAGATAAATATATTAAAAACATTGTCAGTTAAAAACAAAATTGCTGTAATATTTAATCTGATTAATAAGAATTAAATTTTACAGATTTATATATTTTTTTGTTTCTATTTCTTTTCAGTTGAGTTTTCTTATCAAAGCTAAATTTCTTCTTAAAGTCCACAAACTTTGAAAATTTTATACCTTTTAAAAAAAAGAAGAAAAAGTGCATGTGCCATCATAAAAAATTTTTCTTTAATGATGGTACATAAATTTTACTTGCTTATAATCAAAGAATAAATTTATGCCACCAATTATATTTATAAATTAAGCTTTTATATTATAATAAAATATAAATATACCTAATATTGTAATAAATAGTGATTATTAATAAAAAAATAACAAACATTTATTATTAATAATAATAAATCCAGTGATACTACAATGAAAAATATGATGAATGATCCTGTTTCTTTGTAACTAGTATTGATCTTCTTTTCTTACTGCTTTCATCAATACATTGTCATTTATTTCAAGCAAAAGTCATGGTTGCAATCTTGTCCATGTTTGACTTTAAGTAAGAGATGGTTGAAAATTTAGTTCCACAAATATTTGATTTCTTGAAAAGTAGTAATATAGTTGCCATTTTACATTATTTTGAACAATCATATTTAGATCTTTAGTATGAAAATTGAATGACTGAAAATAATGTCATGTGTTGTTAATTATATATATAGCTTTGTTTAAGAAATTTTGCTTTAAGTGACAAGTAGTTTGATTTAATAATTTTTTCTCTGCAAAATTAGCTTTTACAGTAGACAAAGCTAAGGTTAATTTGATTGATAAGGTTAGTTTGTAATCAAACCTTAATGATCAAACGAATATTTTTATCTATGATGCTTTAAGAAAATTACTTATAAAATGTTATAAGTATTAAGTATTCATTCATAAGTATTCATTATTATGGACAGTTTAACATGTTGATTGAATATGAGCAAAAAAGTTATTTTGTTCAGTTTGTTTTAAAAGCTTGATGAACAAATTGCATTTAATACCAGAACATTGTAGATTTTGCTACTTTTTTTGCTTTGCAGGTGATTTAATATTATCTGATGATGATGATGACGACGGCGATGACAGTAGTAATGATAATTCATATGAGGATACAGCTTTTGCAAAAGAAATTTTGGATCCATCCAAGACTTCTAATGAAATAAACTATCAAGCAGTACCTGCTGCATCTACTATTGGTTCTTGGGAGCAACATACTAAAGTTTGTTTTTTGTATAATTTTTGTGTGTTATTTAATGCATTAAACTTTATTTTTATTTTTATCTTAAAATAATATGTATAAATTTTATAGATTAGTTTCAGATATTTCAGTATTCAGGTATTTTTTTCTTCTATTATACATTTTTTCTATGTAGTTCATTGTGGCTATATTAGGATAATTAATAATTCAATATAGAATTGTAATTATTGTTATTGTTTCAAATGTGTAGTTTGCTATGCAGTTGTGGTAGTAAATTGACTGCAGTTTACTGATTAAAATTTTTATTGATGCATGATAATATGATAATAGATATTTTAGATATGCAGATATGCCTCCCATCACCATAATGTAATATTTTTTTTACCTAAAATTTTACTATATTTAGAATTGAAAGAAATGATGTTTTGACAAAATATTTCTTCCCCTCATTCTAAAAAAAAAAAAAAAAAGTGTTCTTTAGGGATTTGTATTTTCAAAATACATAAAATATGGAAGGAAATATATATATATATATATATATATATATATATATATATATATATATATAGGTGGGCAAAGATAGTAAAGATAAAAAAATTCTAAAATATGCACAAATCGATGCATTTTAAAAGAATACTTACATAAAAATTTGTAGACTTGCATTTATAGTCGTAAGGTGAAATGATTACAATTTTCTCCAAATGAATAGTGTACACATGCACACAATCATGTTGCATATGCTTTTTGGCATGATAGATATTAAAATTTTTATTATAATCTTTAAAGAGTTATTTTCTATAAATTTAAATGTTCTGAAACTACGTCATTTTAGTATAGTTTTGTCAGTCAGTGTAATAAAAATTTTTGAGCCCTTGTGATTAATAATCCTCCAATCATGGTTTTACTGTGCAAAATAATTGTTGTTAGATAGATTATATATATTTAAGTCTGTTGTATCTAATTTATATTTCTTTATCATTTCCTTGTTATTGTATTTTAAAGTATGAATATTAATGCAATTTGAAAAATATTTCTTATTTTAGGGTATTGGATCTAAACTCATGGCAAAAATGGGCTATGTGTGGGGGTAAGAATATCTTTACTGTCTAAATTATTATTGATAAGTTTTCTTGCATTAAAAATATTCTTTCTTATAATAATATTGTTTGCAGCCAGGGTCTTGGTAAAGATTCCAATGGAAGAATTGATCCAGTAGAGGCTATCGTGTTACCTAAAGGTAACTGTAGTATTTAACAATTTCTGGAGATCGACACATTAAGTGCCACTCTGTTGTAGCTTTCTTTCCTGTTTGGAACACAGTATATACTGATGTCCTTGATATTTAGATTAATCTTAAACATGAGATGTTTACAGTTTTCTAATGAAACCCATTAAAATATTTTGATAAGAACAAATTTAGGTGCATTTATTAATTTATTTATAGAATGTTTTTTTTAAATACTGTATCTTATACTGTCAGTCACTAGCGACGGAAGGGGTCTGTATGTAAAATTTAACGTCAGTCATCAGTGAATGACACAGCCTGAATGAAAAGTTTAGTGTCAGTTACCAATGACTAATGTTTTGCAAAATGTGTTAATAAATAAATTATTGCCCTGACTAGTCTATCTGAAAACAACTAGAATATAGTGTTTTGGGAAAGAAATTTTATTTTTAGATTATTTGTTTTATAAGGGCCATTTTTTAAAGCTCTATTCGACCATACATAAAAGATAGAATAGTGAATAAAATGAAATTATAACTTACGGTTATATATAAACATAGTTACTATGCTACTATATTATATTTCACATAATCATTGTGATGATTCAGGCATACATCATTTCAGCGGATCAGTTTTCCTATTCTTCTTCAAAAAATATTGTTGCCGATAATATGAAATGGGCCTTAACCTGTTTTTTTTAGCTTTTCATTATTTTGAAATTATTATTTTGGCATCCTATCCAGTTCTTCATTTCAGAAAAGAGCTGAAAATCATTCAATTTTAAATCACATGCTCTGTAAAGAGGAACACGGGCACAAGACATGTAATGGAAAATCTTTTTCAACAAGAAGGTGATTGCTTCATTCAAAAAAAAAAAAAAAAAAAAGGAATATGGAATTGCAGGCAGTGAACTGGCTGACCAGCATATCCAATAAATGACTTGGAGGGTGAATATTTAAACATTCTTGCTCCATATTCTTTTCTTAAAAGAAAATTCCAAGAATTTTGAGACAATAAGGAACTTTAAAGGAACCTCAAAGGTACATTTTGCATCACTGGCAACAATGTTCTTTGAAGATGAAATAAAAAAAAAATTATTCACCAAAATGTTTGATTCTTAATGGCTATTCTGATAAAAAATAATCATGTTTGTATATAAGTTTCAGTAAAAATTCATTTTATTTTCTATGCTTGTCATTTTTTTTCTTTTCATATTTTGTGTCAAAATAAAATTAATCTTTCAATCACTAAAAATAAACTCTTGAAGAACTGACTTAATACAAATTTTCTTTTTAAGCCTGTTGTATCAAGATAAATGTATATTTAATATGTTTAAGCTAATATTAATGTCAAACTGAAGTTCAGCTAATTAAGAAAAATTGAATACATTAAATTGAAAATTGAATTGTATTTTACTACCAATAAATTATAAAGCACTATAAATATTTTCTGTGTTTTTATATTTTTATATTTTTTAAAATGTTAACTGCTTTGAATTATTAACTGTAGAATGTATTGAAAGAGAAATATAAATGTTTGTCCTTAAAAATATTATTTACAAAAATTTCCTGATCGTTAAAATTTTTATTATTCATTCATTAATTAAAAAATATATATTATCATTTATTACCAAAATAAATTATTATATAGTTTTAAAGAAAAATATTTCTCTGTAATTTCAAGTCTTATTCCATACTTGATGTGTAGTATAGTATTTATTTGAATATGATGAATTTTCTACTTTTTATTTATTTTTTATTTATCAGAAAGTTAAAAAATATATTGTAACCAGTTTAAAATTTATCTAGTTATTTAGCATTTCTGACATTTCATGTTTAAAAGTTTCTTCTTTTTTCAATTTTTTTTTTGTTTCAAAATTGAATAGATTAAAAATATTATGTCAAGTAATTTATTTTAATTTCAACAAATGGTTATAACTTCGTACAGCTACGTAAATAGTATAAAATAATGATAATGATAATCATAAATGACTTGAAAAATAATCTGATTAATTTCTATAAATATATAATTTTGCATTGTCATGACAAATTTAATTTCTAAATATCAAATAACTTTTTGCATTAAAATGCTAAATTAAAATATTGTCAGGCTTATATTTTCCCTTTGTATAACATATATGTTCATTAAATAAGTAAAGTATCTGCTGTTTATTAAATCTTTTCAGAAATAAACAAATTTAAAAATAAGTTAAAAAAATCAAATCAACCTTAGAAAAAAAAATGACTATGTATATTCAATGTTAAATGTTGCTTTTTTTTTTTTTTAGGTAAATCTTTAGATAAATGTGCTGAGATGCGTGAGATGGCCAACTTGCAATCTGTGGAAGAAAGGTTTAGTTCAGAACAGAAGAAAGAAGAACAAAGAAATAAGCTAGCAGAATCACGTACAAACTCTGATGGTTCTGTATTTGATTTTCTCAACAAAAATCTTTCTGGGAAAAGTGGTATGCATTTACTATTTAAACTCTTTCTGACAAGGATATTTTAAACTTAATTTTTTTTCTTCTGAAATTTGCTATTTGAAAATATACCCTTTTAATTTTTTTATATATGAAAATATTCCTTTTAATTTGATTCCATTTAATTAATATCTCTTCCTACTGCAAATTAGTTGAAATAGTTGAGCCTTAATTAAATGAAAACAGAAACACAAAATTTCAATTTTGCTTTAATTTATTTTAATCTCACCTATTTAAAAAATTCGTAGTATCGCATTTTGTGTATAATATGTTTTAGATATTACTTTTATTAATTCAAAGATACATATTCATGATGATGCTATTCATATTCAAAAGTTTTATCCATACATCTCTTTAAATCTATTCCTGCCGCAAGAAACTGAAATAAATTATAATTTGATTACTAGCAGTGCTTTAATTAAAATAAAAACTTTTATTATATATAAAAAATTACATCTATAAGAATGTGAAAGTTTAATTGAAAAGTACTGGATTTTTCAGTCTCAAAGGATTGGAAAATTTTATTAAGTTTCTATTTCTTTGAAATGAAAATATCGGCTAAAATAACCACCATTTCTCATTTATTTTCATCTTATTTAGCAAAACAAATAATCAAAAAACAAATATATTATTTTAGTGATGGTTAGATGATAAATTAAAAATTTGAAAATTTTTTTGATCTTTAATTATATTATTAATTCTTATGGATTAATAGTATTATTTTTATTATTTTTTATTTATTATTAGTCTTTTTTATTAGTATTTTTTGTATACATGAAAATGAACATCTAACAACCTTATAGATAATTATAATTTCATCAGAATGATTGGATATAATAAATTCTGCAGTACTATGAATAAGAGTAAATTTAATATATTTTGGGCATTTATGTAATTTAATATAATACTGATCTGTTATTAAGACTTAAATATCAATATCTCTTTATAATATGATTACTTCTGACTTCTGAACTCTAACAATATTAGAGAATTAATAAATGATAGAAAATAGAATATCCACTTCTTTTACAAAAAATTGTACCATTCTTTGTTTTAAAAGAATAAATCAGCAAACAATTATAACTTTTATTTTCAATTGTAATGTGTTTTCTTTAATGAAAATTAAAGTTGACAGTTGAGAGTATTTTCTCTAATCGCTGTTCAATGATTTTAACTTAAATTTATTGTAGATTTAAATCATGAAATTAATGCATGAATCATATATTTGAATTTTTTTGGTCTTTTCTTTCTTAATAAAGGGTCTTCTATAAAATTGCTTAGTATTTCTTAAATATAAAAAGTGATCAACACTGCAGAATTTATGCTGGGAGTATATAATTGTATTATGCAAAACATATATAAATTTGCAACAGACAAAATACATATCAAATGTGTACTAAAATGTTAAGAAAAGCCTGTAGATTTTTATCCAGTTCAGTATGCTTTAATTTGTTCATTATTAGTCACTCAAAAGACATTAAGATGATACATGGTTATACCCACCTTCCTCCCCATGTTTTGTGAAGCATTTCTGTTGTTACTGCTTCATTTGCAACTATGATTCAATGTTTTATGTGGGTGATATTAATAATTTCTTCATTGTGTAATGTTCAGAGAGGTAAAATTAGGGTTTCATGTAGTAGGGTTTCTGGAATTGGGATCTCCTGCCCTATATTCATGAGTTGGAGAAGACATATAAAACTTAACAAATTCACAAGACAAAATGAAGAACACTTAATCTTGCCTTAAAAAAAAGCTTATAAAATTTATTTCTAGCTGCAGGTTGCAAATCTTCAGTTTATGGGTTACCTTCTTTCATTGTATTTTAACAAAAGAAATATTTCCATACATTTATGATTTTGTTGTATAATAAACTTGCATAATTCTTCAATTTTTATTTTTGATGATCTTGTACATGAAAAGTATTAAATTATGTTTACAATTGTAGTGAACAGTTCAATAAAATCAAAAAGATGACTTTTATTGACTCTTGAAATTTCTTTCACTCTTTGGTTATTTTTATTTTAAAAGTCACACAGTGATGATCATCATTACTCATTACTGAATATTTCAAAAGCTGTTTCTGTGGTTGAATTTAAAAATAGTTTTGAATCAAAATTTTTCTTCTTCTTTTTTATCTTTCAGATCGTTTCTGTGTTAAAAATGGAGATATTTTAGGAAAGAGAACATCAACTGAAGCTTCAAACAGTTTTGATGCATCAAATAAATCTCAAGCAAAAGATCTGAATTTTGAAGTGTGTAATATATTTTTAAAAGTTGTAGGCTAGGTATCAGAAATTATTTAAAAACATTAGATATTAATTTATATTTATATTTGATTATTTAAATTTTGCAATATTAAATAGCCATGCGATGAAAGTGCTGAGTGCACATAGAGTCAAACCTTGTAATTGCTAATATTATATTTATGGAAAGCGATAGTGGCAGCATCATAATTTTAGGTTCCATTGTGATATGGAGTATATTCTGATCACATCCATTTCTAGTTATTTAATTTATTATTGCATCTTTTTTCATATTTCTGATTTCATATCTAGTCCTTTTTTATTACATAAAATGGTAGAAGCTTCAAATTATGAACATTTTGAACTGACAACTATATTTATATGACATTGTTTCTTTAATTATAAAAAAGACGAGTTCTGCAGTATTTAAATGTGATTAATGTGGATAAAAAAAGGATCAATAAAATATATTATATATGAAAGATATGGAAAAATAAAAAAAGCTAGTAGCTCCACATATTTGATTGAAAAACTAATATAATTTAATTTTATTTAATTCAAAACCAAATCAGTACCTTCAAATGGAAATATATATATATAATATTAATATTTCTTTCTAATGTGATGCAATAAAAAATATTCATTCTTTATTTAATTGAAGAAACTAGCAAAAAAAATTTCTGTTGCAGATAATTTTGAATGGAACATGTGGAATAAGGATAGATAGATATATATTAATTGTTTGAATTATTAAATTTGCGTGTTTATAATTTGCAGACAAATTTTTTGTAACATGTATTGATGAGAATGGAAATGATTACAAACCCTAAGAACCATCATTATTATCTGTATTCATTATCATTTATTATCTTTTATCATAGGGATATGATTAAAGAATATGCTAAGTTTAAATTATAAATAATATTTAGCTGAAAATAAGTCAACAGTTTTAATGGAATTCTTTCCTAGGTTGATATAATGTAGTGGGTGTTAAATTAATACATAATTTCTTTAATTTCTTAGTAATACCAAAATTATCCCCCCCCCCAAAAAAAATTAGAAATTAGATTTTTTCCCCCCTAAAAAGTCAACAAGTTATTAAAATTGATTATCTCGATAACTATTATTAGCAATACTTCAATTAATTTGTCAGAAGTAGAGGAGAGAATTTTTAAACAGCTTTATTCACAAAAAATGCAAGATCAGCATTTTTATCCCGATCCAAATCCTTCCCTGATTACAAAAATTTATTCATATAAGGATGTAATTTTTTTTGTAAATTGTAGACTCCTCAATCAAATCTGTAATAAGATCAATTACTTTAGTAAAAACCAACCATCCTATATGTAGCAAAAAATTGCACAGGTTTACTTTTTTATTTCCCTGGGTGTATAATATTTTTATAATTTGAAATCTTTGCTAGGTGGCATTTTTTCAATGATACTATACCAGCTATAATTGCCTTTATTATTATTGTGTTTTATTGAATTTATTATCATTAACATTCTGTAATAAGAATGCATCAATAAAATGGCTTCTTTTTTTTAAAAAAAAATCACTGCATATATAATTTATTAATATTTAATAATTGATGTAATTTAATGTTTTCTTTTGATGATTTTTAGATGTATTCTGTGGGAGAAGCTATCAAGAAAACTAAGAAAGAAATTGGTCGATTGTTACAATCTGTAAATAGGAATTCTGAAAGGTATGTCTTATAACAATTGTTAAAATAATTTATCATAAAAGTTAGAATTTTGTTTTAGTCTGTTGTGTTTTCAATATATGTCTAAATAGGAACATTAGTGGAAGTAATATATTAAATAACAGTCATAATGTGCTTTGCATTTAGATAAATACTAATCAATACAAATATTTTCTTTAATGTAGTCAAAATTTACCTTGGGGGGGATTCAACTCTCCAAATAATGGAATTAACTTTTTCTGTTCATCATGTCCAAGCCTAAAGAACCCATATTTTTGCAAAATTTGCATTTTTGCAAAATTAACGTGGATAATTTGCCTTACAATAATGTAATTTGCTTATAATTTATGTCTTTTTAAAATGGGGTTAAATTATTTTAGTGTCTAAATTCTTACTCTTTCTGAGTTTTTTATTTTTATTTTGTCCCATAATTATTTGTTATTAATTAGTTATTTTATTTTTTATCAGATAATTTTTTTATTTACACATGCTTGTAAGGAATTCTGACTGGTCATTGTTCAATTTCAGATTAGATTTCAAAATGCTATTTTATTATTATTATTATTTGCTCCTTTTAATCGTTGTATTAATATTATTTCTGGAAGTGTATGCTCTGGCTTTTCTTTGTTGGCTACCCTTAATCTGATGCTGCAGTTTATTAATTGCTTTGTAATGTTTTTTTATTAAGCTTTTTATTAAAAACTCTATAAAGTATTTACCCATAGTATAAAGATATGTTTGTGATGAATTATTTTCAAGATAATATAGACATTGAAATTTTATTACTGATGCATCCATAAATTGTTTTTATTCTTTTCTCTTAAAATACATTCATACAATACTTCAAATTGAAATAATAGATTGTAAAAAAAAAAAAAAAAATGTCTTCTCAATTTGAAAACTCATAATTTTTCCACAGTATTTCTAAATTACATTGTTGTAATCCATGCTACTTTGGAATCTTTGGAGATATTCTTGCAATCATGTTCTAGTGGTGTATAAGTTTTTTATGATGTTACTCAGTGATCTTTGTTTGTGTGTATTGACACAGAATATATCTCTGATACCTTTAGATTAAAGGTATCAAGATAGGCATTGTGTGCCAATTTTTTATTTTAAATATTTCAGTTATTTACCAACTTTTAAAATTATTGTAATGTTAATAAAGTCAAAATAGAGGGGAAAAACACCTTTAGCCAATGAAGAAGAATCTATAAACAAATTGGAAAATTAAAGTTTGTTTTGAATAGCTTTTTAAAATATTGTAATCTATATATTCCTTTTATTTCTTAGAATTGATAGGATAAATACATTAATTGTTTATTAATTTTTGAATAGTATTACTGAGTCATTAAACATAATAATATGTTCAAAAGATCATAAGCCTTTTTATATATTTTCCAAATGTATATGCATTATACCATTTCTCATAGAAGAAGCAAAGTGTTCATATGACTGTCTAGTCAGAACAGGATTTGTCAAGTTCAGATATGTGTGATGTATCAGCTTAATTCATTATAACATGGACATAAGTACATCTAAACAATAAGGTTTTAATTTACCAATCTCTTGTAACATATTAGTTGTCAAAGCGTTACATTCTAATACTTTCACAAACACTCTACACCCTGACCTTGTCCCCTAGGACTTTCTTTGAATGGATTATTTCTTTAAAGGGAAATGATTCTTTAGTTACTTAGTTACATTCTCTCTATTCTTTATTTTATTCTATTAGTTACATTTACATCTTTATAATAAATAAGGGCAACAAAAAAAATCTTACACAGTTAATTATTTAAGATAGTTATTTTGATGAAAATAGTATTAACAAAAATGCATATTCTTTTTTTCATAATAAAATAAGTTTTTTAATTTTAATATATTATGTACAATATAGTTATTGATTTTGACATTTTCTTTTAGTTGATTAGATTTTAAGAAGTGTTTATTTTCTCACTTAAGTTTATCAATACAATTTTAGTTAGTAGCATCTGATAAAGCTCCTATTCAAAAAATATTAATGGGAGAAATCTTTTGTTTTAAAAATTGAAACAAATAAGAGTTAAAAGCTTGAAATGTGTATTTTGATTTCTTTCAGAAATGAAGCGGCCTGTGCTCTCATTAAGCAAAAGGTGGCTGCACAGAGCAATTTGCTTAAAAGTTTAGAAGCAAAAGAGCGAAGAATTAGTAACGAAATAAACAAGAAGAAGAATCACAGTAAAATAGCAATATTTTAATAAAAACTGGTGAAATGCAAAATTTTGTAAATAATAAAATGTTATTTATATAATATCATTTGATTCATTTTTTTTTTATACTTTAAACAAATTTGTTTGCTATTTTTCAGAAATATCAATTTATGCAGTTAATGATTCATCAATGCTTCACATTGAAATTGATATTTCACTTTTGTTCATTCAAGATGAAGCATGAATAAACAAATACAATTGTTCAGAATCTCAATTATTGCATCAGTAATTTCATTTCTGAGCACATATAATGATGTGAACTATTTACTCATCTGTGTAACAGGCATCAAAATGCACACAAATATGCCAGATACAATAATATGAGCATATATAATGATATATGCTCATATTATTATATGAACATATATCATTTCTGAGCTCATATAATGATATGAACTATTTACTTATCAATGTAACAGGCATCAAAATGCACACAAATATATGCCAGATACAATAATCTTGTATCCTTAAAATGTTTCGAAAGCTGCTCATTTTATTTCTAAGGTTTCTGCGTTGAATGAAATTGTTGAAATTTTCTGTACAATAAATCTTTTTTGTGATGAAAAAGATATGCAGTATATTATATGAAATTTTATGAAATGCAATGCTTAACTAGCATAATTCGTTTCTGAATTTCATTTGTATTGAAATATTCTTTTTGCAAAAATGTTTTTTTCTTTAGGAATGAATATAAAATAAAATGATTCATTCCATTCTGAAAAAAATACTCAAATAACTTTATGATTATTGCTCATTCTTGGATTTAGAACATTTTTGCAAATACTTCAGGGGTGCTTATTTCGTCAAGAAGGAAGTGAGAGGAAAGATGTAAGGAGGAGATGTTTACATTTAGAAATGGGGTGAACTCATATTTATTGAGGAATTAGGAAATGTAATAACAGTATATGTTTCAGAATACCACCTCTTAGTGAAGTGCAATTGTCAAAAACTGTTAGTCTTGGGATTCTGAAACTAAGGTGTGTAGTTTATTATGTATAATGTGTGTTTTCTTTTACAAGAAAATTGTCTAGAGACATTTGTCTTGTTAAAGCTATTATTTTCCCTCCTCTTGACCTAATTTCATTCACCACTTCTTATTGTGATGCAGAATGCAATTCCATATGCTCTTCCTTAGTTCTGATTATGTTCTTCCACCAGCTTATTGTTGTTGCTTTTCACCTCTAATCGCATAATCATGGCCAGAGAGAATCTCGTTGGTTAAAGTTTCACAGACACATGCTGAAACCTCCTGTTCGACAATGCTGTTTGGCAAAGTTTCTTCCATGAAGAAATAAAGTGTTTCTTAAAACAAGCATTTTAAACAGACTGATAAATGAGATACAATTCAATCCTATATGTGACATCACAATGTCTCCTTGTCATCCTTCTTCAAAGCATCACTCATTTAGAGAGTAAATTTTTATAATTTTTTTGTCCATTATGCGAATTTTTCGTTATGGGAAGTGCTCATTAAGTGAGATATAACTGTATTTAATTGAATTAAATAGATATACGAAAAGAAAAGAAAGCAAGCATGACACAAGAAGGTGATACACATAATAAATATTGTAACGAAACTTGTTCTAACATATCTGGACTAAATGGCTTGGTGGTAAAATGCTAGTTCGCAAGTTCGTATCTGACTGCAGAAAAGTTGCCTAAAAATTTGCCTATTTTTTTATTGATTTATTTTCTGTTATTTTTCGTTTGTTCCAGAATGTTCTAATAATTTCTGTATCTTTTGAAATCTGAAAGATTACGAGTCATTTCGTTTTGTAGATAAAAGCAGATGTAAGGTTTAGTTCCTTGAAAAAAGTCTCGAGTTGAGATTAGCGAGTGTTATCTTTGACTTTAGTTAAGACAGTTCATCTACTCAGCAATTTAATGTTCTATTAATATAAACAGAACCAAGAATCCTCATGTGAAATACATAAAACGTCCAGACAACCATACTGTTCTAAAACATAATTTTTTTGGGAAAAAAACAAACAAACATGCCAATAAAGTATAATATCATGTTGAGCATTGGAAATAAGTTTTATTGAAATAATTAGAAATTACGGAACAGTTTGTCAGTGGAACCACGCTGATCAGAT
Organism: Argiope aurantia; assembly: GCA_026543865.1. Lineage (NCBI taxonomy): Eukaryota > Metazoa > Arthropoda > Arachnida > Araneae > Araneidae > Argiope > Argiope aurantia. The sequence goes on from JAPMOR010114360.1 coordinate 65,871, forward strand.
CCGGATTCTTTCGCTATGGGAATAGTGGAAGAAATTGATCAATTAAACTCTAGTTAATGAAAGGGACATTTGCTTATCTGTATGCTGCTTTCTCTTTGGCAGCTCAAATTTATCTGACAATATTTTTTAACTTATTGTTTAATATTCACGATATTTTGTAAATATCATAAAATATTACGATAATTCTGACTACCTTGCATTACTTGACTCGATACTTTAATACATGCTCTGTAGGCATGCTTCAGTTTGGACGATGATCATGTTTGATATTATCCTATTCAAAGCTTGCTGTTTCTAATAAAGTTAATACTCTTTGTACTGTGCATGAACTAAAACTTTTTCTTCTTCGATATATAAAGAGAAAGTATCGCAATCATCGCAAAATTCTATTTCAAGATTTTGACATCTCTTTTTTTCTGACATTCCTGAAACCGGGAAACACATTTGGGGCATCATATTTGTCTGCGAACTTAATTCAAAAACGATTTGAGCTAGATGGACGAAATTTGGAATGTGGAGACTGAATACCAAATGTGTAGATTTCTATCAAATTTCAACAAAATCCATGCATGGAAGATCGTCTGTGTATCCAATTGCAAGTGAATGCACTATCTATAAAACGCATAGCTAGATATATCAACTTTAGTTTTCAGTTTTAACATTTAAATTGTAGATTGTTATAAAATTTTGAACCAAATCCTTGAAAGGAATGTCTATTTGTTGATCTGTACATTCATTTCTATGCAAACACGGTAACTCCAAAAACAACTCTAGATAAATGAAATTTGGCATGCGATCTCATTACTGGAATTTTAGTTTTGTATCACATTTTGGTAGATAAAAAAGTGCCTAACTCGGTCATTTTCTTTATACTACGAAGTACAAAACCCTCATGTACAGGTCTGTGAAATTTAAAATTTGAGTTCTCATGATTTTCACGGTGATGTCCAAGGTGCACTATATGACCTATATGAAGGGTGGAGATAATATCTTTATTAGAGCATGCGGGAAATTTTCGAGGAGACTAGTCTCTCTAGTCGTGGAAGCCATGCGTCACGCAAAAACAGTTCTTTGATAAATTTTTATGCATACCAATTGACGATCCTTCTGCACAACCTATGGAAACATCCGACCTAAAGCATGAAAAGCATTATTTGATGGGGGAAAAATAATTTGCTGACAATTTTACAATATTTTTCATTTTAGGTTTTAAAACCTAACTCATTCAATGAATAGGTAGAGTGCGCTACAAGTAAAAAAGGGATGAATGTTCTAAATTCCGAAGGTGAAGGATGAATGGATATTTCATTTTTTTCTGCTGGAGAAGACATCTGTTGATTGCCTGGACGCTTCTGTTGACTAAACCAGACTACAAACCTGATGTTACTGTTGGAAGAAAAAGAATATTATTATTTCACAGAAACACTTTTGGAATTAAAAGCAAAAACAAAGTGAAACTCTCTAAGTATATGTAAAGATAGACATTTCATATTTCCTGAGTTCAAAAGATTCTAAAATATTCTTTTTAGACTTGGAGAATTTTAAAATAAAGAAAGTCGCCTTTGGCGACTATTTTGTTAGCTCAGATTATCTTGTTAGATTGTCAAATGATTTATACAATGCATTTAAAAAAATTCTTTGTTATTCGATATGATTGAAAAATATGAATTCTATTGAATCAGCTTACTGCAAATTAAAAAGTTCATAAATTGCAAAATAAAAGAAATGAAAATCCTATTGTGGAATTAATGAATGGCGAAAACACGCAATTGAATGTTTTGATGGATGAGTTTGAATTCCATCATAGCATTTAAAAACATTGTTCCACACAGCGCATTATATTGAATAAAAATAATATTAAAATTAAGGACGAAATTCTATAGAAATAAAATTGATATCATTAAAAAATATTTTTTTTGAGTCTTAGATGTTATAAAGAATATTTTTGTATGATAATTGTTTTGGAAGATAAAGACATCAATTTTCTTTGGCAAGTCATAACTATTACTAATTTGGCGACGATTAAGTTTATTTGGCCTAAGTGAAGATTAATGTGCACCAGCTGTTTGTCGTCAATATTGCAACCCATTGGATGCATCTTAGAGCAACCGTACTGCTGTTTTGTTTACTACTTTTTGCAATGGTTGAGTTGTACATAAACTACAATTACATTATGAAAAATGTTAAATTAAAAAAATATCGATTAAAGATTTTAATTTTGTTCTTTATTATAATTAAAATTTATTAAATAAAGAAAGTTAAGCTTATAATTAAAAGTTATTTTCTTCTTTCTTTTTTTTAATGTGAATACGAACAGAAAATATTTATTCTTTTGCAATTTTTAATTGTCAGTATGCCCTTTAAAAAAGTCGTCTGCATTCTCACTTTAAAAGACAGCTGCAATGGAATTCTTCGCAGTTCTCGTAATTCTTTTGGTGTTATAACGGTTGGTTCCTTTCATAATTTGTTATGTCGGGAGTATTTCGAACCTGTAGAATGGATGAAGGGTGAGTTAAATATACATATATATATATATATATTTTACGAGTTGATGAAGTTAGGAAAGGATGCTTGTTTGAAATTTTGTATTGAGAATGGTTTTATATCGAACCGGCAGAATGGATGAAGGGTGAGTGGAATATATTTTTTTACGAGTTGATGAAGGTGGGAAAAGTATGTTTGTTTGAAATTTTGTATGGAGAATGTTCCGATTGCTTATTTATCCGTTTTTTCTTTTCTCATGGTTATGTACTATTTCTGTTATCCATACAGTCTTTATGTTCAATGTGCTAGCGAAGCTACTAGATTCCCGCTCCCCTTGCTAGCGAAGCCGTAGGATGTCTTTTTTAAGTTAAAAAATTCAGTATATATATATATATATATATATATATATATATATATATATACTTATAATAAAGCTCAATGTGTGTGTGTGTGTGTGTGTTGGCGCTCTACAGGCCAGACCATTCAACCTACAGCTACTAAATTTGGCACGTGTATACCTTGGAGGCCGGGAATGTGCACCTGAGGGTTATTTTTTCGAATTTTTAACTAGAATTTTATTTATTTAAAAATTAAGCGAAATTTTGGCGTGTTTCTGCTATAACTTCCGAAAATATTACCGCACAAAAAAGATTTTTACATGAATTTAAAGATCAAAATTTTATCTTTTAAATGATACTAATGTTTTAATCTTAAAATTAAATTTCTATTTTTAATGAATTTTTAAATAAATATTTTAACTATGTTTTTCAATAATTTTTTTTCGTAAAAAATAAAAATTAAGATTAAGCACGTTTCGCATTCATTGGAAAAAATTAGCTTTTTTCAAACTGTTGCCATCACATTGATTAAAGCCAAAATTAAAAATAAATTAAATCTTTTTGTAAATGAAATCTGCAAAAATATAATTTTCGGCACGTGTCTGTAGGAAATGAAACAAATATGAAATATTATTTTTTCTAAAAAATAAATTCAAGAAAAATTATTT
>JAPMOR010114360.1:69460-87198 GCA_026543865.1 Argiope aurantia
TATGAAATATTATTTTTTCTAAAAAATAAATTCAAGAAAAATTATTTATGATCTTTTACACTCTCTATACAGGGTGTTTATTTAGTCCCGGACCCATTTTGATGTTTAATGACTCATAAAATAATGAAGATATAAACAAACTTATGGCATTTATTGATGGAATAACTCGTATATTTTCCTTATCTGGTTTGAATATTTTTACTTTTGTAAATATCGTCTGCGCGTGTTTTTAATTTCAGATAATTTCATTTTCCTGTCTAAATATCTGTACTTTTCTAAATATCGTCTGCTTATTAATTGCATTTTTCTCTCTTTTGTTTTTGGCAACTATTGAAATGTTATGTTTACTTTTGTTCTAAGTAGTACTTTTGTATGTGATGTTTTATTCGAGCGGATATTAAGGAGAATGCATACACCACAAGAGAAAGCACAGATATTATGGTGGTTATAAAGTTAATTTCCAATCAACTAAATCACTGACTTTTAAGAGTTAATTTCCAATCACTTAAACTGACTGATTTATGAAAATTTGAATATCACTATTCAATAAAAAAAGGATAATTTTAGATTTTTCATCGATCGCTTCAAAGAAAATACGCCAATCAGCGCGCAGGTTTCTCAAGATTAATTGGCCTAAGATTGTGAAAATGGTGAGTTTTTCTAAATTTTTAACATTTAAAACTTCATAAATAAGTCTTAGTTGATCGTGGGAAATAGAAACATTCATTCATTTATTTAAAATTTGGTGTGTCCGGAATATTTCTTAGAATATGATACCTTACTGCATTAAATTTAGACTTCATAATTTTTGAAATATATTTATAGGCAGGAACAAAATATTATTGATTTCATTTCAATCCTTTTGAAAGCAAAACTAAAAACTGTATTTTATGCCGAATCTCAGAAATTTTTGTTGAATTATTGTTTGTTTCATCATTATTACATAAATGATGAAAAATATTTTGTAGTTAACACAAGACTTAAATACCGAGCGATTCTGTTTGCAATACTCACATTCAATAATAATAATCATTAATAAATAACAATAAAGATGATAAATAAAATAAAATGCTTGGTTTTATTAAAAAATATCTTAATATTAATTGCAATTTCATCATTTACAGTTTAAATTAAAGTTGAAGTTTTGCCGGAAATGACAACAAATTAGCAAAATATATATAGTAAATTGAACAAAACGATCTAAACAGTATAAGTTTTGTATGGCTATCAAAATTTGGAGATTAAAAATGTTTTGTTTGAGAATCCTTTAAGACACCAGTTACTTAAAATATTTAATTGAAAATTGTAGCTAGTTGTAATACTGGAGAACCGGCTGGTCGCCAAAGGCGGCTAGTATATATATATATAAAAAAAGCAATACTTATCAGTAAAAAGTCATAATTAGATAGTGGGAAACGGTAACCGTAACTGTTCCGCGGAAGTATTTGTTTATTTTGTCCGCCATCATTATTGGCGACTTGGCATTGTTGGCGCAGCTAGGTGCACACTAAAATTCACTTTTACCGTCTATTTTTGGACTCGATTAAACTTTCTATTCGAAACCTACTTCTTGATTTTTTAAATATTTTCTTTTTCCTGATTAAATGTTCTTTTTGATGACTCGGCAAACCATTTCCAGAATATTTCTAATAATATTTTGCAGCTCTTATTAATTAGATAAGAGAAGCGTTGGATTCAACGTAGCTATAAAAAACGTTTAATGCAGCTGTCTGTGTGATAGTTTATTTATATTTGATTGTTGCCATTCAACAATAGGTAATAAGCGTGATTATTGGGCCACATTATATATATATATATATATATATACATATATATATATATACATATTGAGAGAGAGAGAGAGATTCAGGTGATCAAAATTGCAGACTATTAAAACTTGAGATTTAGATATATTGATAACCAAAACTGCGAGATCTAGTTTTCTAATAATGACATAACTTTTTGTTTGTATATTTCGAATACAAGAGAGTAAAATGAATGCTTATAAAGAAAAATTCTACAGACATTTTATTCCTACTTTAATCTTTTTCAAAGACTCGTAATCTCAGTTTTAAACCCTGAGACTGGTGGTAACTAGGCGATTATTCATTGCAACATAGAGATCTCTAATCTTATATTTCGTACAGTATAATATAGTGGAAATCTTACTTACGAATAGATCCGGTCCTAACCGAACCTTCATGGAATTCTCTGGGGCTGTCTCTTGGAACGAGACCTAGGAGACCCTTTATGTATGGAACTCCGCGTTCGCCTCTGTAAGATTAACAATTATATCATATCAAGGTATTTACACACGTGAAGACATTTTAGTTAAAAAATTATAAAAAACTCGAGGTGCATTTTTTCGGATACTTTTAACGAATTTATTGTAACCTGGTAGCTGCTCAGGAGGTTGGATGTCACAGTTAAAGGTGGGAGGGAAGGATGGATAAGCAGGGATATGGAAGCAATATGTCGCGTTCATTGTTTAGCTTCTTCATATAGAGAGGAAAATCGAGTAGGCACGTTGAGTCTTTTTTTGATCAATTGGATACAAAATTTGATACAGCTCTGTAATTTTGTACAAAGTTTGACACAGATCTATACTGATCTATTTCCAAATTTCATTCATCTAACTCGGCGCTTTTCTTATTAAATTATTGTTTTTTTTATGCGCATAAATAAATAGATCGAAAGACAGTCAATTCTTTGATGATGTAATAAAATTTCGGAACATAAAGCATAGGTTTTTCCCAAAATTTAATAGACATGCAATTGGAATGAATAGATTATACGTTCAAATTTCTACCTGTTCATTCGTTGTGTTTTGAATTATTGTGATATCATACACATAAATAAAGAGAGAGACAAGCTTCGTTTTAACAGATTCAGTTTTGGTATAAAAGTCACACCTCATTTGGTGTACCAGCACAGAATAAAAGACTAGAATATGAAATATCATTCGTCAATTTCATTCCATTTCTCTATTTTTGTGTTTATAGGCAAAATTTTAAAAATGTGTTTAGAATTAAAGGAGGTTTAAATTGTGGAGATTAATCAATATCTAGCGGAGAGATTTTTTTAAGAATAAAATAAATTCTTTTCGCATTCTTCATATACAATAAAGAAAAAACAAAATAAAGTGACCTCTAAAAATAATGAGAAATTATCTTGGATGAAATGAATTCTGTAAATAAAATAAAATAGAGGCCGCAAAATATAATATACTAACCTTATCCATATCATGATAAATCTTTATTTTTGAGTATCAAGTACTGTTATGTACCTCCCCTACCCCCTTCCTAGCCAACAATACCTCCACTAGAAGGAGCTTTTATTAATAATGTTAAAGGCTTAAATTCAATTAAAAGACAAAAGAATGTAATTTACCAAATAATATTAATATCATTAATTTTTTATTTCATATTTTATTCCATTTTTATTATAGTATTGATACCAAGCCAAAACGTGCGGAAACAACGAAATAATTTCGCATTAATTTATAATTTAAAACTAATAATTACTCGCCACGATAATCAACTATCCAAATGAAAGACAATTGCAATACAGTCCTTGAGTTTGCTTCAAAGAATTTAGTTTTAAAGAAATAAAGACAAATGCAATAAATGTAATAAAATTGCAAATAAAAATGGATGTAATCGCTTTCTGGAACTGCATTAAGTTCATTTCGATATTTGTTGTTAATAAACGCGCAAGACGAATATGATATTTCAGCAAGTTATATATTCATGAAACGCATTCAATGATTTTTTTGCTTTAAAGGAACGTTCATAATCTTCTTTCACGGCTTTCAAAGCTGTATAATTTTCTTTTTTCCCATAAATAACATACAACACCGCTTTATGACAATGCAGCTATAACATATTGGTTATTTAAACAGTATAATGAACATAATATGGGAGAGACATCGGAAGACGCTCCTGTACTATCTATCGCTGTGTTTATCACCCTAATTGTTTGACATCTGGCATTTATTGATTGAAATTTGATAAGGAGATTTTAACATTAGGTAAACAAAGCCGAGAGCAATGAGCTGGTAAAAATTCAAATGAGAAATGGTAGTGGCTTTGTAAACAAAACATCAACAGGAAACTGAAAACTTATTCTATTCTACTTAAAGAGACACAGTTTGTTTGTGATAACAAAATTCAGGAAGTAATAATAATAATAAAATTGTTTACAAAATAAGACTGCTAGAAATGAGGTCAGATATATATATAAAAAAAAGAACAGGGCGCATACAAAAATGAGAATAAAAATACAAATACAAAGAAGTGCTACGAATACAAAAATAGTGGGATGTAAATATACATATGTATATTACTACTCTTGGAAAGATTGTTCTTTAAATCTGAACAGATCTTGATTGTCTTCGAGATGACGAATCATTCTCTGAATTTTCATCCTGGATCCTTGGGAAGCGGCAACACTCCCATTAATAACAGCAACACAAAATTATAACATTATTTTTGTTTTAATTCTTTATGTTTTAGGTTTTACTCAACTATTGTTTATTATCAGATAAGGAAATCATGCTACAGGTTGAGAACCTTTGAAGCGAAGCATCGAATAACTCAGTGTTATTTCCTTTTCATTAAAACGTTTTAAAATGTTATTTCATTTCTTCTGATACTTTAATAATTTGATGTTTTCGAGCTACTCACCTGAAATCTCTCTCGGATTCTGGCTCACCCTCCGCCTTTGTTGTCTCCAGAAGAATGGTGGACATCTTCTCCAGGAATTCCGATTGTTCTGAAGTGGTCGAGGAGGAAATTGTTGACTCTCGGGTCTAAAATATGTGGAAAAACTACATAATCGTTTTTTACATTGGTTATTTATTTAATGTTTCAGAGTCGCACGACATAAGTTTATTGGGATCTGTTAAAGTTATTTATTTGATGAGTGACAAATATTACATTCCCACAAATGAAATCTCTCTTTTTTTTTCAGCTATACATTTTTTAAGAGGCCGCAATTCCAGGAATAAGAACTATTTGCTAAGAAAATATGCAATTGTTACTGCTGAATGATTAGTCGAACTGCAGTACGATTGCAATAATGGTCGTGGTTATGATGAATTAGAATCGTTAGCATAGAATTTAGGGATATAGATTTAAAGGATATACTATTTTGATACTATGTTATGATAGGTGCAAAAAAGGAAAGATATTTTCTTTAAAGTGAAAGAAAGGAAAACTCCAGAATCTTACAGTTTTCTGTAAAAAGAAAAAGTTGAATGTTAGAAAGGTTCGAAATTGGTGAGAAGAGTGCAACAACTTCATTTACCAGTGGGAGAGAAAAATACGGAAATCTGAACGGGCGCATCATCTCGGAAACCAATATATTGTTACAAATCTGTATTGTTGCTTCTGAGCACGGTTAGTTCAATCACTGGAAAGACCGTTTTACGATCAACTCTTCTGGATGAAGACTTGTTCATTAGGAGAGCCCGCTTCAGCCAGAAGCTATCTCCTGTAGTGGCGGAATTTCGATGTAAACTGGACTCAGCGTTGTTGAATGCCCTGGACTTTTGTGGTTCTTGGTAGTTGGCATATTCTGTTGGATGCCGATCGGATGCCAGATAAATGATCCCAGGGCTTGGCGAATATTTGACGATTTGGCAACGAATCTAGAAACTTTGGTGACAAAATAGATAATAACTACGAATCTTCAAGAATTTCGGCGATAGAGCGAATAGAAATCGAGATTTGCTTGATTGTTCCAGAACATTCTCTCATTCATTCTCTACCCTGCTCCTGGAGCAATAAAATACCGGTAGTCTAAGCCGAAGACAGTCGCGTATAGAGTCGTTGTAAAGGTTTACAGTCGTATAGCGAGTTAATGGTGGAATAGTTGAATCAATCCAGCGAAACGTAAGCAAGGGATGGAGCTCAAGTGATTGGTGAAATGAGCTGTGTTCCGAATCCTGGAGATTATTATAAAAACAGCATCGAGTAGTGTATAGAGTAGCCAATCGTGTAGTAGTGTACAGCTAAAACAAGGATCCAGTGAAGAATTGCAAAGGTTTGGAGAGACCGTAGAGAGTAGGTACGTAGATTCCCTCCTTCTGCTGAATTCTGTCTGGCCGCTTTGTGTGCTGTAATTTTTGCTAGTTCCGATTACTACTTCTGGGCTGCTGTATATTATTTGTGTGCGTCCCGGCTGTTTATTTTTTTGTCTGTGTCTTCGTGTTAATAAAAGTCGTGGTTTGTTACTGAGGCCTGTTGATTGTGTTACACTATACACGTACTACAAGTGAACATGTTGATTTTACAGACTTATTGGAGGAAGTTCTGTAATAATATCATGAGTTGGATGCCGATCTGGAGGATTAATTGCGGAGCACATGAAGTTCTTAAACTGTAAATCTTGCAATGCTGAGAGAATAATATCAAACAGCTGCAGTTACATAAAAGAAGACAGGGATTGAAGAAGAAAATTAAAACTTTAAAATGCATAACAAAAATGAAGAATTTGGAGATGATCCGTGAATAAAACAATATAAAAAAAAGGGACAAGAAGAATTTTAAAAAGGATAAAAGTTTAATAAAACAGAAGTTCGGCAAAATCGGCTCGAGGAAGGTGTTATGCCTGGCAAAGCAAGAAGAAAATTGGATCCCAAAAGGCAGTAGCTGAATGTATAGTCTTGTTTCGTGAGTTAAGAGACATTATTTCTGAATGCACTGTTTTTAGAAAGCAAAGTTTCTTACTCACAGGTCTAATATTGTTGGGAGCATATAAAACATTATACTGGAGCGATGGCGCTTCCTTCAGTAATATAAACTATGTTTTTTTTAAACATTTATGCTGTGCGTTTTATCTGGTGTGTTCCTTTTTAAATTAATTTACTTGCAAACAACACCCTTTAAAGGTCGGCTTTTATACTTTCGAATCCATTCTCTACTGCTAAAATGAATACAATTCATATTCAAATTGCTCTTGCTCCTGTATGCTTCATTTACACTTAAAGTTTGTAATTGAGATTTTCGGAGATCTTATATGCAATTAATATTCAAACCAGTGGAAATGGTCTTATAATTTCCTCGCATTCTCTCTCATAAAGGTGTAATCCCAGTGTACCTATGCCTTGCATTGCACTGGCGTACAATAGCTAAGAAATATTAACCTTTGGCGTTTAATTTAATATTTTTACCGAATTTAGTACGTAATCCTTGGCAAGTATTTTGAAGTTTAATTCCTGGCATGCGGTTAATAGCATCCTAAAATCGAATTTCTGTTTCGGACATGTTTTTCACAATCTATTGAAACAAAAATTTGACTTAGAACTACATTTGTAGTCACAAAATCATAAGCCAAATTTCTCACATTTTAGTCACTGTGTTTTTGAGTTATCACGATTACATAATTTTAAAGGTCCACACAAACAGACAGTCAGTCCCTTGTTGACTTTGGATCAAAATATGATAGGTGTCTGCACTATAGATGTGAAATCTGTGTACTGAATTTTATCCATCTACCTTCTTTTTTTTGTAATTATCGGGTTAACTTATATTCGAAGAGCCGAATAAGCAGTCTTCCTCTCAATGGATTTTGCTCAGAAGTTGAAAAATATATAGAAATATGGTGTAAAGACATTATGCCGAGTTTCATCCGTTTAGATCAAAGTGTTTATGAGTTATTTTTCTCACAGACAGACGTAATGCCAAAAAAAAAAAATGCGTTTTTTGAACACGGGGAGATCTAAAACATGGAGATATGTAAAAATCTCGAGTTTGAATTTTTTGACGATTACATTTCCTCTGCTCTTCGTATACGAGGAAGTAAAAGATAAAAATTGATCAGATTTACCGTGATGGAAGTGGAGTTCTTGGTCCTCATTCATTTTTTTAATAGAGGTGACTGGTTTAAAATCAGTGGAAGTGATCTCCTCAAACCTTTCCCGCATACTCTTTAATAAACTTGTCATGCCTTATATAGCAATAGTCTACAATAGTTACGAAATATTATCTTTTCGCGGAAATTTAGCATTTTTAATGAATTTATCTCGCGATCCTTGGAGAATTATTTGGCGACTAATCCCTGACATGTGTTAATAGTACCGAAAAATCGAATTTGTATTTTAGAGATGTTTTTCTCAACTGATTGAAACCAAAATTTGATACTAAGCTGCACTTGTAGTCACAAAATTCCATACCAAATTTAATATATTTGTCAGTGTGTTTTTGAATTATCGCGTTTCTGGAAATACAAACCGACAATCGGTCAACCCAGAATTGGATTTGGCTCAAAATTTGACAGGTGTTTACACTAAGAATGTTAAATAAGTGAACCGAATTTTATTCATCTAGCTTCCTTCGTTTTGTAGTTATCGTGTTAAATTACGTTCGAACCAGTCAGACAAACGGACTTTCTCTGAATAGATTTTACTCAAAATTTGATAGAAATATACAAAATTGTGTAAAGACCGTCTTTGCCACAAAGGCCGCCATACTAAATTTAAACCGTCTTGCTGAAAACAATTTTGAGTTATCTTTGTCACAGACAGATAGACGGACATTTCTAAAAAATGTGGTTTTTGAATCCTGGGAGGTCTAAAATGTGGAGATAATCAAAATCTTGAGTTGGAATTTTTGAAGATTACTGTATTTTCTCTATACTACATATATTTCAAAGTAAACCAAGTTACCTTGGCTTTTCTACCAAGTACCATCTCTGCAACCTGCGCCATGCTGAGCAGTTTCTCTCGCAGCAGTTTCTTTTTCTTTTCTTCCTCGTCCAGAGTCCTTTTGTATTTTACCTGGTCCTTTGCGATCAATTTCAACTCTTTCTTTATATCTTTCTTCTGAAATACCTACAAGAAAGAAAAAGGAAAGAGTATGTTTAAAATTTTATGCATTGCTGCTAAATAACATATATGTAAATACTAGCAGTGTACTTTGAAATAAACCAAGGCCACAGTGGCCTGTTGGTAAGGTTTTGGCTTCAGAACTGGTGGGTTTCAGGTTCGAGACGCCATTCCACCGAAGAATTGACGTCTAAGCGGGTCTGGTGCACTTTAAATGAGTTAAGGCCAAACACCTTCCCGCTAGTGTGGTATGGAAGCTTGGAGAAGGTGTTCCAGCTAAGGTGTCGTCCTAGTCATCTGATCATGGTTCAAAATTAGTCCGTCCCAAAAAGCCCTAGTGCTGCTTTAAAACGGGACGTTAATATAACTAAACTACACTTGAAATAAATCTAGCCTCTTTTTTTATCGAAATTTATTTCTGGAAAATTATAAGAATTCTACATACGCACACACAAGAAAAAACAACTGAATTAGCTCTGTCTATCTAGGAATAAAAAACTGATGATATGATCGGACAGATTAGATAGCTAGTTTTGATACAGCAATCATACCAACACTATCTTTTAACTTTTTCTGGACCATCAACATAATTTTTGCCACAAACATTTCCTTCGTCAGGTATAAATTGTTTCTTACTTCATTTTCCAGTTCTTTGATGAGGGCTTCGAATTCTTCTCGTCGGTTGACTACAGGCTCTCTGTCATTTTCTTCTATTGTTTCATGATGCATTTTGCTAACAGCTGCCAAAATTTCCTTAAAAGAAAAATATTTTACAAATTCAGTGAAAAGATTCCATGCAAGACCTAATTTTATTTTATAATCTTAAATAAGGTGCATCAAAATTTTTTTTGTTGGTTTCAAATAATAAATATAAAAAATTAACATATACATATGAGCCAGTTTGAAAATGTTTAGAGTATCATCAAATTTCGACATGTTAGCTAAATTTTGCATTTTCTTCCCATTTCACTTATTTCATTCACATACTATTCAAATTTCTTCCATACTTTCTAGAAGATATCTGAAAACATGTCATTTATAATCTTCTAGATTTGCATGCTTAACGAAGCCCTTAAAAAAAGCACGAAATATGAAAACAAATGAAGGATTTGGTCATGATTAAAATGCCACATTATAATCTCTTTTTACATCCGATCGAACGATTATGAGCTTTTCGTTATGTTAAAAAAATTTGTCGATGATGCTTGCATGAAATTCCGTATTACTGGAACAAAGAAATGTCATTTTCCGTCTAAAATAAATTTTCAAAATTTTGAGTTACATATGCTTATTGACAGAATTTGAGAAGAAAAATGAACTGAAATTTTTAAAGGATATCATTTACACAATGGTGGTTTTACTTGTTTTATAGATTTAACCAAATACCGAGACCATTCTCCATATAGGATTAAAATTAAATTTTAAATGATTCCATCGAAACTTATTATTTTTCAAGTGTAAGATATCTTGTGCAAGAAATAGTTACGAAAGATAAAAAAATAGCCACATTGTGGAAACTGGAAACTGTTTTAATCGCTTTACTTACATGTGAGTATAATTATTTGAAGTTTGCACCAATTTTCTATTTATGTTGTAGGTGGCGTGTCCCCAAAAATCTTTATATTTCTGGACTTTTCCTCTTTTTTTTGTCAATAATTCAAAAATGATTCATTTAACAAATCATTTTACCATGCATAAATTAAAGAAAATTAAATTATTCGAATAAATACCTTATTTTTAAAATTTCTCAAAGTGATATATGTACATCGCGAATTGAAAAACCTTTTTTCCTTTTTATTGCAAAAAATTACATATTTTGAATTTTTGACTTCTTTATTGTAAAGTAAAATATATCAATGAAAAATGCCAGTATTTTAGATTAGTAAAACATCAAATCCTGGATCAGTAGCAACATTTGAGGTGTTTAAGCGTACTTTATTTTTAGATATATAAGAAATACTACCTTATTTTTTTATGCAAGTCAAGATTTTTTTTAAAATCATGCATTGTCTACTTACAATTCCCTGAATTTGTCACCATATTAGCACTCCATACTTTTAATTAATTATGAAATAATAACTACAAGATGCAAAAACAATTTACCTGTCTAGCTACTTCAGCTCTAGCAGCAAGGGCTTTTGCTAGTGACACTTCCACTTGCATCTCTCTGTGCAAGGCGTCTCTCTGCTCTCGTAATTTCTTCTTTTTGTCCCGTAGCTGCAGGGAGAGCTGTACTACTTTTCGGTAACGCCCCTGTGTCTCCACGATGCTCCTCTGGCGCTCGCTGAGAGACGCGAACTGCTGGGAGCGCGATAGTTCCCACACGCTTTCAGACAATGCACGAACGCAAGGTACCAGAATGTCATGTAACCTGTTTGAAACAGAAAATACGCGATTCATTAAATTGTTTGTGGATCACCCAGTTTACACAGCAAACCAACAAGGAATTATTTATCCGTCCCCCATCTAAAGCCTCCCACCGGGGGCACCTCATACTTGGGGATGAAGAGGCTCCGGTATGGTGGTTGGTTCTGGTGGGTACAGAAATGGTGCTTCCCCTACTGATAACGGGGCATGCCTCCGATGGCAGATCTTTTACCGTGACCGGTGATAGCTCTGAGGACTCGACCTTAGTTCCCGCTAATACTGTCGTGACATAAGGTGATTTAGATTTATCCGTGTGCCTTCGGGTAGGTCGGTATAGATGTCTATGGTTAACGTCTCTCTTTTTTAAGTTATAAAAAAGTGGTTTAAGACGGACCTCTTAGTTTAGAATTTGGATAGGACGACTGAGCATCATCTTTCAATCAATTGTTTTCATCAAGCAATCATTAAATAAGATTTATAAATCATATCACGCTTTTACTTAGTTAATAATAACAATAACAAAAAAGGAAATTTCAAACTTTTTAATAGAACCAATGCATTTTTAACGCTTACCTTTCATATTTGACCCTCATTTCTTCTCGGGCTTTTAGCATCGCCTCTTCATGCCTTTTGTCTAAGCCATTCACTTCTTTCTCTGCTTCTTGTATTTTCTTGACAAGACGGTCTCTCTCATAACGTTTTCCTTCCAGAATAAGCAATTTTGTCTCTTAAAAAAAGAAAAAAAAATTCCTATTACAATAGAATGTTTACTGAATTATCCAAATTAGAAATAAATATTAAATTTAATGCAAAAAGAATCAGAGAAACAAAAAGAAAAAATGATGAATCCGGCCTGAAGACTTTCTCAAGGGTCACCCTCAGGTTTCATTCATATGATATTTGTTGGTTTTATGATTGAGTGGTCTTTTGTAGTTTGTGTTTGTTCTATTGTGGTTTTGCTTTGATTTGGAAGTAATAATTTACTTGATATTGTATAATTTATTGTCTTTTATTTTTGTGATATTGGTTTTATCTCTAAGGCCTCAATTTCTGGGGATTTTCGGATCACGAGGGGTCAATATTTTTGGACGAAAATCAGACCCCTCACAGAAAAAATCCCTAATTCGAATTCCTACCTGAAGGTGACCCTTGAAAAAGTCTTCAGGCCGAATTGATTCATTCTTTCTTTTTGTTTCTTTTTGTATTAATATTTATTTCTAATTTGGTTAAGTTCATCTGTGCTTTAGTGGTAGCAGCATTAGCGCTCTCTAAATACAATGCACCTTTTATTAGTATGGGTCAGAAATTTTTTTTTATTTTTAATTAAATTTCATAATGATTGCATTTTTTATTAATTTTTTTTACTGAATTATAGTTTTTCACCATTTAACTAACCAACTTCCATGAACTTGATTTTCATTGCTATGTTATATGCATTAACAAATGAATTGCTTATGTGATGAGTAAGTTGTGTTACCATATTACTGAACTTGCCAACAACTTTAATATTGTCTAAAAATCAAATGTGAAATCTATCTGGGAATCACAAATTTTTTTAGCACGTATAATGTATGAAACAATGAGACTTCTTAGAAGTTCCATCAAGATTTTTTTAACTCTTTCCATTCTCGGTGTTTTTTCTGTTATAAAATATTTTGCAATGTCCACTGTATATTTGAAAGATTATTTAAGACCTAAAATATATACAATACTTAATCTTAAGGATAAGCAGGATAATAAAATATTGATTCGTAACTAAAGTAATTAAGTTTAAGCATTAGTTAGTTAAGTTAAGCATTAGTTAATGATAAATAAAGATAATTTATTATACATCATAAAATGAGTCGAGTTTGGTGTTACTGAAAACAGACACTAAAAGTCAGCAGTTTTTTTGGGGGGGGGGGGGAAGGTTACCATCAACTGGCGTCTTAATTATATCTGTATGAATGTATCAGCATGATTTTCTGGCACACAAATGGAACTTCCTGATATTGCAGTAAAGATTAGTAGCCGTTTTGGTGCCACCAAATAATGATTAAGTCATGAACTACTTACTGAATGTAACTTACACTAAATATCATGATAACATATTTTCAACCCATTTGCCTCATCATGCCAATTTCAATTCACTTTATAAGTTTGTTTTCTTTCAAAGGGTTTTTAAAATATTCCAATTAAAGATAGCTATCTTTGTTTGTTCATGTTGAAGAAATAAATAGCTCACCCATCTCATTGCCTGCTTTTCTGTAGCCTTAAAATTAATGTGAAGGATGTTATTTGGGATTGAAACCCATAAAGTAAGTAATGCTGGAGTATACAACAGAGAGGGAACACTTACGCAATAAAACCACGTTCCTAGTGAGGGTTTCCTCTTCTAATGCCCTCTGTTGGCTTCTTTGTCGCTCCTCCGTCTTGGCGTCCTGATCGGCTTTTTCTATGCTGAGGGCGAGTTCCCTCTTGCGCTGCTGCCGCTCGAGGATTTGGTTCACCAGCCTCTTCACGTTCCTCCTGGCCACGAACACTACATCTTCACACTCCCCTTTCTCAGCCTCATACAGTTCTTTGGCGCAACGAATCTCTTCTGTCAGCTGTTTGTAGCGTTCCTCTGTTCTGAAACATGAAGGAAAAAAAAAAAACTCTATAGCGTCATATTTATTTTCTCACATACTTTGTTATATAGAGTAAATATGTATTTGGAAATTTTTTTTGTTTGAATCTTTAAAAAAAAAAGTTCATCCTCTATTCAAACGTTCCTAAGGGTTAAAGGACCGTTTTGCACCCATGTCTGTCTCTGAACATGATAATCAACCAGCGTGACTGGTCTCCCTAAAACTTTCTTTCATATTCTCTAATAAAAGTATTAGATAACTGCTCACATGTCATTGGTGTGCAATAGTTACCAAATATTTGCCTTTGGCGTTAATTTAGCATTTTTACTGAATCTATCGTGTTATTCTTGGCGAATTTTTGCGTTTTGGGCGCATTTTCCCCAAAAGACTGAAATCAAAATCAGACATAGAATTGATTCAGAGCATTTCATTAACATAGCACAAATAAATATATTTAACTAAATCCCTTTTTGTGCATTATTAATACTTCACTGTTCTATCGTTTCTTACTATATGGGTATTTAGGATTAAGAAAATTATTTTCATTCTAATTCTGAAATACGTGTGCAACCGAAATGGATATGAGAGTGGGGTAATGCTTTTAAAAGATTTGTTATTGAAGAAAATTAAAAATACACATTTAGTTAAAAATATTTAACAAGAGAGTGACGTAATCTTCAAAAAATTGAATCTGTTAAAAATTTGGTCTCGCTTTTAAATATATTGCATTGGATAAATAAATAAATTCGTTGCAATGCCAAAGACAGTATACAAATTCAAAATTCTTTATCATAGAACTCAAAATTAAACTCTTTATCCTCAGAAAAAAAAATGGAAAAATTAATCCAAAGGCTTCTTATCCATAGCTATACAAGTTCGCTGAATTCTGTTTTCAACCTCTTCTTTTTTCATATACTTTATAGGAAGAGCAAGAAAAACGAGTTTGTGAATTTTCCTTCGTCTTATCAAACGATGAATCATTAGTAATTTGATATCAAAAATGAAATGCGTAATCGGAATTTCTGATGCAGCTTTGACTTTCAAAATTGAGGTTTAACTTTTAGATACTAAAGTTTAATGCGCCGTAGCGACTTCACAAAGGGACTTAGATTGTATCTGGCCTCTTCTTGTTCTAAGAAGAAAATAGAATCAGCTCTGTAAGAGAAAAATAAGAATTTGTAATTATTAGTTTAAAATAAGCTATATGGTTGCGCAATTGCTGGATAACGTAATGCAGAATGACAGACGCAATTTTCAAGCAATAACTTTAATCACGTGATCGTTGTTAATATTTCAGCTTACTTGAAATGCTCATTTGATTGATGTGCCGATATCGAATGTTTGAATTAGAGAGAATTTTTGACCTTCGACATTTTTTTAACCTCTAAATGGAAACACGAATTTTCTTACGCGGTCAGAGACACGGAGTCAAAAAGATCCCATCGTAATTTTTCTTTTTTGTCTTTTATAAACAGCATTGGGATTTATTTTGGAAATGCAATATATTCTGGAAATCATGTAATTACCAAAAATATTAAAAATATATTAATATTAAAGAAAAATATATTAAGAATATTATAAGAAATATTATAAGAAAAACCTAAATAATCTTTCGATGAGTACTTACTTCGTTTAATTATTACGGGATGACACTAAAGTTAGGATTTAACAAATAAAAATGAAGAATACAATACAGATTGCAATGCGAAATATGTAGAAATTAACTGGTGAGTTATATATTTCTCCTATCACAGTTTCAGAGATGTGGAGTCTATGATTCCATAAATAGCAACGAAAATTTAAAAAAAGAATAACTCAGTTATAGGCATGCGTTCAAACTTGGACTTCTGCCAATATACTGCTAAAAGTACTACTTGAAGGTGCTGATGAGATGACTGTATTCAAGGACAATAAAACACGCTTTAACAAGAGCCAATAAACAACATGGAGTCATTTTGACTCCCGTCTCCAGTCATGGGTTAATACAATCTAGTGCAATTTATAAAAAGTTTTGTAGTATATTCTAGAGAATTGAGTATATATTTGAATCTCTTTTCCTTCATTAGATTTAATTGAAAATTTGACACAGATTTTCAACTTTAGTTTAAAGATCAGATTCCCAATTTTATTTATCAACTTCGTTTCGTTCATATAATAAAATTTCTCTTTTTAACTACTGTTCTTCTGAAAATCATATGCGAATAGACATCTAGACAACCAATCACTTGAATGAGATTTTAGATTTGTTTTGATCAAACTATACTCATGTCCATAAATTAAAGATAATGCAAGTTCAGGAAAAGAAGGAGTCAGAAGCAAAACAAATGTGACTTATTTGTAAAGCCTATTTATTAAACAAAAGGCAAAGAGCAAAAAAGATGCTATATGTTTGATATCATTAATAAAAATTGCGATTTTTTTTTTGCTCCATGGAGCAAATTACAAAAAAGTCCTAGTTACAAAAACCAATATTACATGGTTGGCATGATGGTTAATACATAGTATGTCTCCCAGACGATGCAATACAGTCTGTACAATGCCTAGGCATGCTGAGTATCAAATTATCGATCTGATCTTGGGGTCTATTACACCACTCATCAAGCAATGCACTCCGAAATTCCGGTAGACATGTAGGAGGTGGTTGACGGGCTACAACTCGTCGGCCAAGCATGTCCCACACATGCTCTACTGGATTCAAGTCCGGTGAGAATGCTGGCCAGTCCATACGGGTGATATCCTCCGATCGAAGGCATTCGTGTACGATGTTTGCATGGTGAGGACGGGCGTTATCATCCCTAAACACGAATTATGCTCCCATGGTGCACCGAAACAAACATACATTTTATT
Organism: Argiope aurantia; assembly: GCA_026543865.1. Taxonomy (NCBI): domain Eukaryota; kingdom Metazoa; phylum Arthropoda; class Arachnida; order Araneae; family Araneidae; genus Argiope; species Argiope aurantia. The sequence goes on from JAPMOR010114360.1 coordinate 86,111, forward strand.
CCAGAATGACGTCCCAATAGATTTGTCTTGTCATGGTTCCAATCTGAACATGCAGGTCAGCTCAGGAACCCAGAATAATTCCTGCCACAAGCAATCCTGCACCTCCGTAACGGTGTCGTTCAATGATGTTCTTTTGTTGGTAATGATGTTCAATGAGGACTTGGATCAATGATGTTCGCTTGGTGTTACCTGGCGCTCTCCATATGAAGTTCGTCGAGAATCAGACTGTAAGCTAAACCTGGACTCGTCGGAAAACATCACACAAGCTCACTGTTGTGGTGTCCACAATGCATACTCTCTACTCCAGGCTAACCGCAGGCGACAGTGAGTTGCAGTAAGTGGAACACATCTGACAGGCCTACGAGCACATAGACCAATCTACCCTAAGCGTCTGTACACGGTCTGTCTTGAAACTGTCGTACCCAGTGGCTGAAGAGAGCTGTCGAGACAGGTCTGATGCTGTGCTCACTCTGTTTAATGTGACAGTAACTGCAAAATACCGGTCATCATTCGGCGTTGTAACTGGGGGCTACCTGTGCTGTAACCTCTACTCACATTACCATCATCTTGGAATCGTTGCCAAAGCCTGGAGATGACATTCTGGGCGATTCCAAGTTACTCGGATACTTCCAGCTGGGTACGCCCACATTCCAGACAGCCGATAATTCTACCACGTAAAAAATCATCCAAATGCGTCCTTTGTGTCATAACTATGCGGTTATTGCACTTTAAGGCTTATAAAGCGTTTGCGAACAATTTTACTTCTTTGTCAGTGTTCCTTATAAATTACCCTTTTACACTCTCGTCATTATGAGGTACTGTCGGTATCATCTGGTGGCTTCCTGCAATTTGCATATGATTTTTGAAGATATGTGTAGTCATTTTACTGGTGATATATGTATTTTAGAGTTCGATTTCAGCGTGACTCTGATTTTTCTTTAATTTATGCACTTGAGTGTATATGCCAAATTGCATTTATATATCTCTTTGTATTTTTAATTTACGGACGACCAGAGAGAAGAATTTCTATAATTTTGAAAAATCCAATTAATTTTTCAACTAAATAATGCATATGTAAAATTTTAGCT
>JAPMOR010114380.1:0-37736 GCA_026543865.1 Argiope aurantia
AAGCTTGGCAAGCAAATTCTCTAATCTGTACTTTCTTGATGAAAAATAAAAAATACTAATTTATTAATCAAACAAAAACAGAGAGATAAAAAATGGAGATGTAACTGTTTATTGGGTTATTAATAATTAAATTATTTCATTTCATGTTGTTCAGAAAATGCGTTTGGATGTCCAATTCTAGAAATGTCAAAAAATGTGTAGAACTAAACTTAAAAGATACATGCTTATAAGTGTGCAGATATACTATACTAATAAGTTAAACAGGACCCGATTGCAATTTTTTGCAATAGTAACTTTTATACCGAATATTTGTTTAGAGGCGATTTTTTTTCACTTAAAAATGGTATAATAAATGACGATTTCTTTCTTTTTCGAGTAAGAAACACATTTTTGATGTTTAGAGAAAAGTTATTAAGTATATACTTCTCAAAGGAACTAACAAGCGGTTGCTTGTAAATTTTAATCCTTTGGCTGCGTACTTCCTTAAAATCACTACTTAGATGCGATGTTTGAAATAAGTTCAAATATTTTTCAAAGAAAGTAAAATGATACTATATGTTACAAGATAATAATATAATATAATGAAAATCTGTAATCGTAACAATAAACACTCTAAACTGAGAAAAACGCGGGATATAACAGAAAATGGACCGATTGTCAACTTGTTGAAATCGCAGGATACGCAGCTGGTGGGTTAATCTTTTCAACAATAGATTTTCCTTCATAAGAAAAATTAAAAATAAATCCTGAAAATAGTTGTTAAATATTAAGGATGTCTTTTTTTTAAATGGGTCTTGTTTATTAGGAGACATCACAAAATAAAATATATATTAGTAATGATTTCTTTGATTTTGTTATATAATATGATATTCTGAAGCGTTGTTTTCATTGCACCAGTTCAAGATTATATAAAGAAAAAAACTAATTATTTATTGCAAGTATTTCCTTAAATTCTTAATTGATATTCTTATATTTTTAATTATGATATTTTAAACTCTTAATTTAATCCAAATTAATTTCCAAAATTTTATCTTAATTTATAGCTCATCGTAACTTCATTCTAAAATATTCACTTATTTCTTGATCCAATTCCACTTTCGGTCTAATTAATCCCTTTGTAAAAATAATGCACCATCAGTACTACGTATCAAATGAAAGTGATATCTTCTGTAGCCTTCAAAAGGTGTCAAAGGCCACACATTTATTGAATTGGCGCCTGGTCTGAAAATCTATGTTATATAAAACTAGTGATCATTTGTTCGTCCCTTTTTGCCTTCTGTTTTTGTGCTGCGCTGTGCCTTTTTGTAAATAATCATGTTTGCCTCCCGAGAGACAATAAAACGGTATTAAAAATACCAAGTATCTTCACTGCTTCGAACCTGCATTCTACTTAAACCAAAAATATATTACATATACAAACACGCAGAAATAAAGTCTAAATAATACGGGGGAAAATACTAATTATATATGTACAAAAAGGAGTGAAAGATGATTTATTCTGCAAAAAGACAGGTAAATGAGGAGATCAAGTTGTTTTGTTCTTCTGAAAGCAATTCCTAAAAAACAGATTCTTTTTTTCTTTTATGTAAATCTGGATCTTTATTAAAGCTGTCTCGATGCAGTGATGTCGCACACATATAAAACTTCTAATACGATTATAAACTCAGTATTTTTCTGTTTTCTCTATTTTAATTTTTCAAAATTAGATAATAAACTGGGATAAACCATAATAGAGACATTTTAACCGCTTTCATTAAATGAATTTGAAAGAAGTTGTGTGGTTTTGTCGGTTTCAAATTAGACTGAAAGTATCAAAACACATTACTTTATTCTTCTCAAAATCTAATTAACTATTTACAGCTGTTGCCAACTGCGCAACAGAAATATTTAATATAATCTCGTTTCCTAAAGGTCCATGTTTCGTTCCCGGGTTGCGGCAACAAAATGTGCGGTTTTGTTGGTATCAAATTAGACAGACAGTATCAAAACAGAAGTGATAGATATTTTGAATCCAATTCTCTAAAAGATTCGATTTCTAAAGCTATAATTTTTTAAAATCATTATCTCATTGAAGGCGTCTATATTTTTTTCTTATCATCCAAGTTCAATCATATAGCCTAAGGTTTGATTCTTTTGACATTTGCATATACATCCATTCTGGAGCAGAGAAAATGATGAAATCCCTGCAAAATAATGGAATCGTTATCACAGTTAAATTAAAATGTAATTAGACTTCATTGAAAATCATGGAATTTATTCATATATATTTAATAAATACATATTTAATCTGCCCTTATTTACAGAAATATATGTTTCGTCTGTCCTAATCTTTATATAACCTTCGTCTGTCCTTGCTAATGTTGCCTTAATTCAGAAACAATGATACCGCTCAGCTATATGATTATTTAACGCCATCTCTTCTTTATTTATTACTAGCCGCCTTTGGCGACCAGCCGGTTCGCCAGGATCACCGCTCGCTACAATTTTCAATTAAATATTTTAAGTAACTGGTCTCTTAATAGATTCTCAAACAAAACAATTTTAATCTTCAAATTTTGATAGTCATACCAAACTTATACTGTTGTTTAGATCGTTTCGTTCAATTTACTCTATATATTTTGCTAATTTGTTGTCATTTCCGGTAATACTTTAATTTAAAGTGAAAATGATGAAATTGCAATTAATATAAAGATATCTTTTAATAAAACCAAGCGTTTTATTTTATTTATCATCTTTATTGCTATTTATTTATTACTATTATTATTGAATATGAGTATTGCAAACAGAATATCTCGGTATTTAAGTCTTATGTGAACTACAAAATATTTTTGATAATTTATGTAATATCTCAAACAATAATTCAACAAAAATTTCTTAGATTCAGCATAAAATTCAGTTTTTAGTTTTGCTTTCAAAAGGATTGAAATGAAATCAATAATAATATTTTGTTCCGGCCTATAAATATATTTCAAAAATTATGAAGTCTAAATTTAATGCAGTAAGGTATCATATTCTGAGAAATATTCTGGACACACCAAATTTTAAATAAAGGAATGAATGTTTCTATTTTCCACGATCAACTAAGACTTATTTATGAAGTTTTAAATGTTAAAAATTTAGAAAAATTCAACATTTTCGTAATTTTAGGCCAATTAATCTTGAGAAACCTGCGCGCTGATTGGCGTATTTTCCCTGAAACGATCGATGGAAAATCTAAAATTATCCTTTTTTTTTATTGAATATTGATATTCAAATTTTCATAAATCAGTCAGTTTAAGTGATTGACTCAGTTGATTGGAAATTAAATCTTTTCATTTAAAATATTAGTGTTTCAAGGACATTTTGTTATTCGTGATTTCCACAGCAGAAGCTTTATGTAAAATCAAAAATTCGTTATTTATTAGAGCATTTATTGAATCAAGTTACATAAAATATAATCATTTTCTATTTAGACCATTTTAGCAGATCTGTTGTGTTCGTGCGTCAACAAAAATAAAATGCAGACAAACTTATTATGAAACTAAATCTTATTACATTATAGATAATATTATCAAATTTACATCAACTTATTTTCATTCAAAATTCTAGCATCGTTTTTAAACAACAAACGTTAAACAACATCGTTTTAAACAACAACATCGTTTTTAAACAACAGTTCCAAAAATTTTACTGTTGCCAGTCTGAATTTCACAACTATTTGCAAAATAAAATTTATAATTATTAAAATAATCGTTAGCTACTTTTAAATAAAATATTTACGATTTATCTCGCAACAGATCTGTGTCTTACTAAAGGTTTACAAATTAGCTGTGTGGCCCTGATTTGAATGGATATCCTGTTCATATCGAACAAAACCTGCCTTAAAATAAAACTTATTTATTGTATTAATAATATAGAGAGTGTAAAAGATCATAAAATGATTTTTCTCGAATTTATTTTTGAGAAAAAAATAATACTTCTTATTTGTTTCATTTCCTGCAGACGATTTCATTTCCAAAAAGATTTAATTTATTTTTAATTGGAGCTTTAATCAATGTGATGGCAACGCTTTGAAAAAAGCTGATTTTTTCCCGTGAATGCGAAACGTGCTCGTGCAGCTTAAATTTTATTTTTATTTTGTACGAAGAAAGTTGTTGAAAAATATAGTTAAAATATTTATTTAAAAATTCATTAAAAATAGAAATTTAATTTTAAGGTTAAACCATTGGTATCATTTAAAAGATAAATTTTTGATCTTTAACTTCATGGAAAAATCTTTTTTGTGCGCTAATATTTTCGGAAGTTATAGCAGAAACACGCCAAAATTTCGCTTAATTTTTAAATAAATAAATTTCTAATTAAAAATTCGAAAAAATAACCCCCAGGTGCACATTCCTGGCCTCCAAGGTATATAGGCGCCAAATTTGGTAGCTGTAGGATGAATGGTCTGGCCTGTAGAGCGCCAACACACACACACACACACACACATTGAGCTTTATTATAAGTATAGATACCGGGTGATTCATAATGAATGGGCCTAAAAGAATAGCGCAGTGTGACTACCGTAATGGATTTATTCAGCCGAAACAAATTTATTCTGCGACTGCAATTATACAAGTTTTGTTTGGCAACAGGGAAAAATCATCGAATGTCGAATCATTGAATGTTAAATCGAATGTTAAATACTGTGAAACAAAATGTCGTCCATGCAGGAGAAAGCGTACTGCGTTTTCGAATATGCCAAAACCTCCTTTGTAATTGTTGTGCAAAGATATTTTCGCACGAAATTTTGTAAAGGACTACCGCATCGGCATAATATAAGCAGGTGGGTGAAGCAGTTCCAGGATACAGGCTTCTTATGCATGAACAAAATCCCAGGACGAAAAGGAACAAAACCCGAAGTGGTTGAAAGAATTCGTGATTCGTTTTTACGGAGTCCCTCAAAATCAACTCGACGTGCAGGTGCAGAACTAACTGTCCCTCAGACAGCGGTGTGGTGTGTTTTACGGAAGCGTCTCCAATTCAAGCCGTACAGATATCAGATGGTCCAGACTTTAAAACCTACTGACAAGAAGTTGCGTAAGAATTTCTGTATGAAATTTCAAGAAAAGCTTGACGTGAATGGTTTCGAGAACACACTGGTGTTTATCGATGAAGCCACGTTCCCCTTATGTGACAAAGTTAATCGCCATAATTTGAGATTTGGGGGCACGGAAAATGCCCATGTAACATTTGAACATCAGCGTGATTCTCCCAAGGTGAACGTTTTCTGCGCTTTATCAAACAGTTGTGTTTTTGGTCTATTTTTCTTTGCTGAAAAATCGATCAATGGGGACATTTACCAATACATGCTCTCTGAGTGGCTGCTCCCTCAGCTGGAGGATACTGTTCCTGATTTCATTTTGCTGCAAGATGGTGCTCCTCCACATTGGAATAACAACATGCGTGAGTTCCTGAACGAACGTCTACCCCATCGCTGGATCGTGCTGGGCCACAGGATTTGACATGTCATCATTGGCCGCCGAGATCACCAGAGATCTATAGCCCTGTGATTTTTTTTCTCTGGGGTTTCGTTAAAAACAAGGTGTTTGTGCCTCTACTCACTGAGGACTTAGAGGAACTGAAGCAGCGGATAACTGCAGTGTTGAACTCCGTCACAGGGAATATGCTATCACGATTGTGGCAGGAGTTTGATTACCGTGTAGACATTTGACGTGTCACCGGAGGGGCACATATTGAACACCTGTAGAAACTTGAATAAATGTAGTTTTGAGATAAATTTGAATTTTCTAAATATATTAATTACAACGTTCACAATCATGTTTTTTTTGTCCCATTCATTATGAATCACCCTATAGTGTGATTTTTCAGGATTAGAATACAAACTCGTGAAGTTGTACTAGTAATAGCTGGATGTTGAACTAATGATTCATAACTAAGACTTTTCATATTTTTTACCGCAATGAGTATGTAAGCAAAAAATGCAGTTATTTTAAAACCCAATTATTAATTTTTTTTCTTTTTTTCTAAAACGACAATTTTTCAATTGTCATTTTCCACCGTGAAAAAAAAAACACATCAGATTGTTCATGCTTCTAAAGTAAAAGTCTCTGGTCGGAGAATGTCTTTTAATATCAGTCTTACTACAGTGGCGTCTTCCATACAAAGGAATAACTTTGAAATTGGGATTTTTTTTCAGAGTTTAAAGCAGGAAGAGTATGATGCATATTGATAAAAGAATCCTTTATATATTTTTCATTTACTCGGGTATTTTGCAACTAAATACAATAAATCATTTTATCCCTTATCTATAATTTATATTTAAATTGCAATATTTTACAAATTCTCAATTAATTTATAATATATACAGAAAAAGAAAATAATATGTTCCATAAAATTCACTAAAATTATGAGAATTCATGGAAATAAGGTATCACTGAGTGAAAAGTATATAAAATTGCTTACATTCACACATAAATGAATTTAAAAATGATTAATTTATAGTAAGTGAATATTAGTCTTATATATTTTCAACATTTAAGCATATTTTTTTATTCATGGATAAGGAATATGCTTATATGGTACAAGCGCAATAAATAACAGAGATTAATTATCTCATTCATGAAAAAAATTTCGACATTAAGCCTCTTAAATGATATGAAAAAATTTCGACATTAAGCCTCTTAAATGATATAAAATCTTCGCTGCATTAGAAAATTAAATACATTTTAAACAAGAGATTCTATCTTATTAAAAGTTACGATAATTATTAAAATGGAATTTATTTTCTCAACGTAGAAATAAATATCTGTATTCTCAAAGAAACCTCATTATTAGAAAGAAATCTAAAGTTTTATTAGAGACAGTTTTATTTCTTTAACAGACTAAAATTACAATGAACTTTACATAAAAAATATACCAAATATTAAACACACAATAAAGACCCCTATTGTATCCTAAACAACTAAAAAATTTTAAAAAATTCAATTGTTTGTTATAAATAAAACTGAAATTGAAATCTATGAAGATAAATGCATTTCAATCTCATAAATGTTTACTTTCTTATAAGTAAGCTTTAAACCTTTTTAAAAAGTTTTAAAAAGTCATAACTTTTGTTAATAGAAGCAGAGGTAAAACTATTGAGCCTCCTGTGGATAGAAAAAATTCTACTATGCAAAAAATACAGTCAATATTTCTATTTACATATTTATAACAACAGGTTCCCGTTACGGTGAAACGAACAAGGAATAGACAAATAAATCTGACGGAAGAACTGCCTGCCTCATTACATTCCAAAAATAATTTAATGGTCTCACCTTCCAAATCGTTTTCACAAACATCCGAATTTCTTTTTCTACTATCTCACGTAGGCAGTGGAAACAATAATTTGGCAGACAACGTGGCAACAAATTCGATTTTCTGTCGAGGTCCCGCAACTTTATTTTCCAAACCTCCTTCTTTCTACGACTCCTTCAGATACAGGAGAAAAAGAATTTTTTATGTAGTCTTCAGATTGACGGGGAAGATTTTTCTTCCACTTCTTTTTAGTTCTCCTATTTATTGTTTTTATTTTCACTTTCTCGGAAATTCGCTTCTTAGATGTATTTGGAATGCTTATTTTTCTTTTTGTTGCTTTCAACACTATTGCATTAAAAACTCTGCAAGATTTACAGACATACAAAGAAAGAAAATGATTCTGGAACTTGTTTTTGTTTTCGACTTCTTTTTAAAACTTGGGGTAAAGTTTTGGCTTATTGAGGCAGTTTTCAATGTTAATATTGTGGGAAAAAGTCATAAAGAATATTTCGATAAGATTATAGGAAAAAATGTCGAGTATTCTATGGGCTTTTCTTTTTGTTATATAAGAATAATCTAAAAAATTATGCCTAAATAGTCCTTTTTAAACGATATAGAAAAATATAATGCATTATAGAATCCAGAATTTAAATGAAATTTTCATCTAAGCAAAATATGTATTTTATCCTATATTTTGGAAAACTAGAAACAACGAGATTTGGAAGAAGTTCTGAATTTATTTTGTGACATAAGGATTTTCAGCTGAAGTAAAGGTCTTCAAAACAGAATGTGTTATGTTTAACTTAAATCAACCTATTAAAAGGATACAATATTTAAAAATTTCAAAAGTAAAATTTGAAAATCTAAAAATGATTTTTTATTTTATTTGTTAGTTTACTGAATTATAAAATTAGAATGTAAAATTCAGTTTTCATTTTTTATTCATAATAGTAGGAAAGTTTTTTTTAAGATTGTATTAATAAGATCTCATTCATTTTTACTTTATTTTTTTCTTCTAACAGAGTTTCGCACTAATTCTAAATGGATATTAGAAAAAAAATAACATTTTTCTGGTGAAATTCCTATGAAATAGAGTTATAAAATAATAGATCACTTCTAATATTCAAAAATGATCATAATAGAAATTTACCTTTCCATTCTCATGTATTTGATGATTTTATCATTAATTTATGTACAAGCGTACACACTTAAAATATAAAAAATATATTCTATGAATGAAATTTATACAATTTATTAAAATAAAGATTCAATATTCCATGTATCTCAAAACTTGGAAATAATTTCTTTGATACTTTTCTTTTAGTTGAATCTGCTTAACATTTCACCTCTAATATTGGTGCTATTTTTCATTGACCAATATTAGAGAATAATGCATTTATATAATGCATTTGAATAATGCATTTCTTTATCATTTAATACACGGTTTAAAATAAGATTTTGTCTAGATATTGTGAGCAACAAAATATTTTGTTAGTTCATATATATTTCAGATACATGAAAAACTACTAGAAACAAACTCAAATATTGATGAAAAGAAAGCAATTCTATTTAAGGCATATGTTAGAAAAGAAAAAAATAGAATTTAAAAATCTCCCACTTCTTAAATTTTCCCCATCATTACATTCAATGTACTCTCTTCCACGATTCTTATATAATGCCTTATGAATTTCTCCTTGTTCGAAGAAATCTTTCACTGAAAGTCTTTTCGGGAATCCTTCACTATGGTTTTCACTGGATCTACAGATTCAAATCCTATTAACACGATTGACGGATGAGATCGCAATATAAGTAAACATCCCAAGAATGGGATATTCATGATTGGTGAAAACACGCACAGAATTATACGAGAGGTGATCCAAAAATAGTTTACAAGCATCAGTAATTGGAAAGTAGAAATTCTGGATGGGAATATTGTTACCCAGAGTGCAGACAGAAGGTCCTAGTTGTCTTAGACCGATCGTTCGAGCAGATAGTGATACTGAGACCTGAAACAGCGACAGTAAGGAGAAGACGTCTAGAAAAGTGATCTCGCACAGAGGTGTGAGCCGTGATACAATTGCTATGGCTCAAGAATGTGTCCCCATTGGACATTCACAAACAAATCGCTAAAATGTACGGGGGTGAAGCAAAGAGTAGACAACAGGTGGCGAAATGGTTTCATTCTTTTGAATCGGGCAGAGAGATTGCAGGAAACATTTCGGTGGGAGGTCTGGAAACCCTCCCATACAGCTCCGATTTGGTTCCCAGTGACTATTTCCTCTTCATTGAAAAAACACTTATCGGAAACAAGGTTCATATCAGACGGTGATGTTTAAAAAGGTGCCGAGAACTGGCTCAACAGCTTGGGACTGATTATAATCAAGATGGATTAAACAAATGTGTCCAGTGAAGTGATAAATGCCACAACAGGTTTGGTGATCATGTACAGAAGTGACCGCCACATATGTCTCTTAACTATCATTGTCTGTTGTCATTGATAAAACGTTTTTCCTTTACTTTGCAAACTTTTTTTGGATCACCCCTCGCAAATCAAGAAATGAAATCTTAGTATCTGTACTCATTCACACAGTACATGTAATATTTTGGGTGACTTTTCACCAGTAGAATGACACACAGTATTTCTGATATTGGAAAAAAACTTGCCGAATTTTCTCAAGAATGATGCGGTTCATCATTACTTTTTTTCAATCATCTCAAATTTTTTTAACCAATCGAAATCTTTTATAAATGGCTACTCATTTCATACACTTGTTTCAACTGCGAATAAGATTTGTGTTGTGGCATATAACCTTCATTTAAAGAGGAATTCATGGTAAAGCGATTCCTCGTGAACATTTAACTGTCAGGTTTTATTGGTGAATTGTACACCAACATGTCATTTCTAACTAAATTTACAGAAGAATGGAGTGATGTGAGGAAAAATAAACATAAACAAATGGTAAAGAAAAGGACACATAAATCTGCTGTGCGCAATTTCTTCTTGCCTTCTAGCTTAAATATTCCTTCATATGTTTTATCCACATATTGTATTGGAATTTCTTCCAGAATGGAGTACAAAATTTCACAGTTAATGCATTTAAAGATATTGAACAGCATCAATTAATTCGAGCGAAACCGTTTTTCGAAAGGTGGAATGAACATATCATTATCTAATGGCAGTAAAGTTTATGTATACTGTTACGGAAATTATTCCTTTAACTTGGTGGGTTCGCTGTAATGAGAGCATAGCGACATAGTCAACAGGCCTCAGTAACAAATAATGACGTTTATGAACATGAAGATACAGAAGACAAATACATAGGCAAGATGTACACAAGCAATAAACAGCAGCATTTCAAGCAAGTAGCACAACAATGATAAACAACTATTAAAAACAATAATCTATTAACAGAGCTTTGAACCTCACCTTGGGGATTGATAATTCCCAAATTTGGATCCTCACAGATCGCAAGAGCTCAATACAATACTTAACGGACTGACCACACATTCTTGATAAATTGCTGCCAAGACATTATCTCCAAATTAACTACATTCACAAGGACCGGGTCAGTGAGCATACAGTTGATCCCTTCTCATGTGGGCCTCCACGGACAGGAAATTGCAGATGCTGTGGCCAAGGAAGGAAGGCTAAGTCCCAATCTTCTCACTTCTAGACTGGAGCCCACAGAGATCCAAGCCTTGTTTAAACAAAGAACTAAAACGAAACGAAAGATTCCCCCAAAGCATAATTGGTATGCCGGTAAGTGTCCAGGCTTGTCTCTGGCTTGCACCAGCCCTAGGAGTGTTCAAATGCTTTTATCTAGGCTAAGGTATGGTCATATAAAAAGTATTTTCTTCATCAGAGACCAAAAGATGTTTACCCCTTGCCACTCCTCGGCCTACGCTTCTGCCCCTCATATTATTGACTGAATTGGCGCCTCTGTGAGGCATCTAGTGAATGATGAAGAGTCAGTCTTATCATGCGAATCGATCTCTTGGACTTGGTTTGAATTAGGGTTCAATCCAAGGGGAATAAGCAACAACAGCGCAGCTCAAAGTGCCCAGAGAGAAAACTCATTCAACTAATAGCTTGAAATGAACTCAAATAACTCACTCCAGTTCACACTCATTGCCTTTTATAGTTCCCGAGACACAGCAGAGAAGGTTCTCGAAATATTACTTTAAATTGCATTATAATGGACATATCGCCAAAATTCTTAAACATTCTAGTATAATCCATTTCCTCAACAAAGTCGCCAATGGCAAGTTAGTCGCCAAGACAGGACGGGTTATTGATCCGACATATGATGAGCAACCAACAGAGCTGACGATCCAACAGCCCACAATGGATGCGCAAACAAGCAATATTACGAATTCGTAACAATATAATCCTTTTCCATTGTTGATTACTGCTATTTTGATATCAAAATTGCGAGTTCATCGCAAAATATCCCTATATTGCTTTAAAATGGGATTTTAATATAACTAATCTAATCTATTCTAACCTCTCATTAAGAGAACAATTTAATAGGTAAGCCATACTGAATCTGTGTCAAAAAGCACTAATGAGCAATTCACGCATCACTAAATCATCAGACTGGGAAATGAAGGTCAACCAGAATAACTCTAGCTAATGCCATAATAGTCTGGATCTTAAAACTAGCAAATAATTACGAGTAGAGTTCGCAGAATTCTATTCATACCAATTATATGGGTCATTTGTCATCGACATGGGCTTTATTATACCATATATAAGGTAATAAGCAAGCAGCTCCAAAGTACTCGTTAATATTTTATTAATAAAAGTGCATCTTTCACAAAAAATGAAGCTTCATTAATCAAAGGAAAGATTTGGAAGGAATGTTACTTGCATAATAAACTAAGCTCAAAGCACTAGTACCAATAATGATTTTTTTTAGTGACCTTAGAATCTTTTGATTAAAGAAATTTTTCTTTATTTTTAAGCATTTCTTCATTCAAAGCAAACTTACTGAAGAAACAAATCTGTTTTATAATTTAATTTTAGCTGAAAATTGATTGTTTTAACTTCCTTAAGTGCGTCGAACTGTTTCCTCATAATAAACCCAATTACCCGCTTATCTGTGACATAATTTTTCACTTAAAAGCTTTTACGTGCTATTTAAGGCATATCTGGGTAAACATCCGGGAATTTTTAGGTCGGAGTAGGGGCTAATGTATTTTGAGCAAAACAATATGCAACTTTCCTTGAAAAATAAATAGTAGGTACTGTATACCAGGATCATAAAAGGCATTTACTATTATATTGTAATAAATGTTTAAATTAAATATGTTCTTATTGTATAAAATTCTGAAACAAACGCTTTGCATTTAATACAAATATTGTAATTATTTATTTTAATATTTAATTATTAGAAGAAAATTTTGGATCATAGATAAGGTTGTAAAAGCTATGAGAACTTGGAGTTTCATATTCCAACTCTACATATGAATTGTGTGCTTCATAGCACTATTAAAGAAATCAAACATAAAGTTTTGACTTTTTAACACATTGAAGCCAAAATTTGATGCATCATAGACTGATTACTCCGAAGGCACACGAAAAAACTTGAATGACCGGACCGCAGTGACGCCAATACTTGCGGGAATAGTGGTTGAGTCCTAAGGGCCATCACCGGCCTCGGTACAACCCAACCCTTGGGAAGTACGATGGGAGGCTACACCCATCTTTCCGTATACCCACAGGGGCTGCGAGAACCAACTATCATGCCAGAAGCTTCTCATCCTCAATTATGAAGTGACCTCCCTCGGGACGCCAAAATTTGATACATGCATTTTTAATAACAAATCTGTATACCAAATTTCAGTCATTGAATTCTTAAATTATGACGTTTATATGCATACAAAAGTACAGATCAATACTGTATGGGTTTGATTTAGATGTTAAATTTATGCACTAAGTTCTATCCATTTAATTTGTTGACCATTTTAATGTTTACTTGAGTACAAGTAATAAAACAAATAAACTTTCTGTGAATGTATTTCATTCAATATGTGACAAAAATCAATATATTTGATGTTAAGGCGATATACCAAATTTCATCCTTCCAGCTCAAAATAGTTTTTAATTGCCATTTTCATAGACAGTCAGGCAGGCAAACGGACAGACAGGCCATTTGCCTACCAAATATAGAATTTCTTTCGTAATATTGTAGATCACAAACGCGGAGATTCATTAAAATCAATTAGTATTTCTTGATAATTTCTTCCTTTTTAAATATTTTGTATAAGAGATTGTATAAAAGAGTATGCAATTTTCTTTTATAAAGTATAAAAGAGTATGCAAGAGTATGCAATTTTTTTCCAATACATGTGGATATTTAAAATAATAAATTCAAACACAGCATATGCAAAAAAAAATCTCCGGCGAATTTGAAACAAAGATAAAGATAAAAATAAAATTTAAATAAGGAAATTAGTGCATTCGGATGTGAAAAAAATGACGAAAAAAGTAAAATTTGTAATGCAAAATGAAAATTGAAAAAAAAATTGGCCTTTTAAAATGCAATTTGCAGTACAGCCAACAAAAACAAACGGAAACTGAGCTATAAAATTTACGTAAATATTTAAAAAAAATTAGCTCTGCAACTATAATAAATATTCTAATATGTCAAATTTTCTAAACCATAGTGTTTTTCCAAATAATAATTTTCTTGATTATTGAATTTTCTTTACATTTACATCAAATAATAAAGCTTTCAGCTCCAATACCTTATATATATTATCTATCTATGCTTTCCTACACGAAATAATTAAGGTTTCATTAAATTTAGATATAATTGTGATAAAGTGTTTCATTCTTATGATAAAAAACACACAATGATATTAACTGCTATAACTAAAGGTACAGTAGAAATCTAATGAAATATTTGCTGAAAGGGCATTTTTCCCAAAAGCACATTTGGTATTCTTATAATGAAGACTTATAGCCGAACGGCGATTACGATAATAACTTTTTGTCATAAACTGTTCTTTATACTCAGTATAGATGATAAGAATTCTACATTATGAGATAATTTGTCATGTCGAATCATAAAATATTAATATTCGGGCTTT
The DNA here is from genome assembly GCA_026543865.1 of Argiope aurantia. NCBI lineage: Eukaryota > Metazoa > Arthropoda > Arachnida > Araneae > Araneidae > Argiope > Argiope aurantia. Next base: position 14,371 of record JAPMOR010114380.1, read on the forward strand.
TTAGTCTGGTTTTAAAATTTTCCAAAAGTTAATTTCAAAATGGAGTGTGAAAAATAATTTCTATTAATCAAAATTATATCTGTAAATAGATAAATAATTAATAGGGCAGATAAAACAAGAGTTGTATTTTAAAATGAAAATATATAACACAGAAAATTCTATTTAGTAGTATTAATCTTTTAAATAATTAGAATTTATGAGTTTAAATTCCATTCAAATTTTGTGAAATACTTTTTTAATTAATGGTGGGATAAAGGTTTTTTACTGCTTTTAGATCATAAATTGGAAATAAAGTAAAAATTAATTAGCACTTTTGCAGTTGGCCTTCCTACTATTTTGTTTATGATAAATCCTTCATTTATTGCTTTACGAAATTTATTTTAATTTATATCTTGTTTCCCCATTATTCCTTAAAAATATTTACTCTTAAATAGCTTATAATAATAATTTTAAGTGATTATCTTATTTAATTTCCGACAAAATAGATTTTCAAATGATATATTAAGTAAAATGAATACAATTTTATTCATTACCTGACTTCATTTTAATTTTCTAAAGTATTTATTTTTCTCTCATTTTACCTAATAAACTATAAATTTCAAATTTTATGAATTTATGTTATTTACAAAGATGCTATTTTATTGGTTGGTTTATTAATATTTTCAGACAATGTTAGCAATAACTATTACTATAATAAATACGTTTACAATAGTTTGTAATACATAGTTGTCTTACAATAGTTTGCAATTTTAGGACGTATTAAGTTTTGAAATCTCAAAAACACAGAATTAAGCGGAGAATTTTTAGAATATTATCATCAAATAGCTATTATCCAGGATTAGAGATGTATTATTAACCATAATCCAAAAAAATGATTATTTATCTCTTCCTTTATTTTGAGAAGTTCCACTTTAAACTAAATGTAATGAAGCAATAAAGTTTCCGCTATACTCCATTCACTTATGAGAGTATCGTGTCAAAATATCTATATGGATTAAGATGAAACTAATGCATTCTTTAAGTCGAATATAACAAACAAAACTGTTGAGATTGGAGGAAAAGTATAGCTGAATTGTTTAGATATATTCTTCGTTATGCATTTTTATTTATTACTATTATCTTATTTGTAAGTTACAAACAAAAGATAGTTCTGTGAAAACATAAATTAGATAGTAGTTATTTGTAATATAATAACTAAAATATTTATTTCATTTTGTAAACACTATCTACAATAAATAACATGCTTCAGCAATAAGAATATATTTTTAAGGGTTAGTTGATTTAATTTCAGCGATTTTTAAAATGAAAATATTTGAATATTTGATGTATGAGTTTATAAAACAAGCGGGGAAAGAAAGTTGTCAAAAATGCCGCAAGGCTTCTTTAAATTATTTCAAAAACATAATCATTCTGAGATTGTCTATAATTTTACTTTGTAAACATCTAATAAGTTTCAAAGTGCAAGATAGTGGAAATTATTTCTTCTAAACTGAATATGTATAATGTTTCTTAACTATTTTTCTAACAAACTTTCTCGCACAAAATATCCTAATTATTCTAAATAAAAGCCCTAATACTCTACTCATAAAAGAAGATGAGTCGATTATGACCATCTGCTGCAATCTTATGCCTTTAGTTTAAACCATATAATTTTCAGTACTTTGTAATATTTGGAAGAGATTAAAGTTTCTGGTAATGAAGATAATATCACAAAGCAGCCAGATTAAAGAATTTTTCTTTGATAATATGATATTTTTATTGCTAATAGGTTTCGGGGAAGAAATCACAAAGAATTAAAATTGCATGTTTTGCCGCGTTATATAGGAAAATATATTTCAGATAAGTGAAATGAAAGCATAGATATAATTTATATTGTCACATGTTTTATGATCTTAGGAGTCAAATGCATTTATAAACTGTATTCAAATAAATATATTTAGGTGAATGGAATTAATGCCTAAATTATGAATAATAATCTTTTAATTTGTTTTTAATTCCAAATTTGATATTATTTTACTTTAAATCACAGAAGATGTGATTTAAAGTAAGATTTTTTTTCTATTCAAGATAAATATGAAATAAATGGAAAATAATAAAAAATAGTTAATAGCAAATTACCTTAAAATTAGATTAAAATTATTTAAATGGGAAAATTGTTACCATTCTATTAAAATGCCCTTTTTAAATTTACCTACTTCCGTTATGTCAAATCACAGTATTTAATTTATTTTGAACAGTCTTTTTAAGTAAGATTAAACAGAATAGGATAGATAATATTTTAAATATGCATATAAACTTTCATATGAATTCATATCCGATAAACTATTGCGCATTAAAAATTGAAAAATAAATTATGTATGTAAAGAAAGAATGAACAGTGACAAAAAATTAAAATCTTATAAAATTTGGCTTCATTTAAGTTTGATGTTTTATTATTCTGTAGTATAAGCTAATTGAGCATTTTTAAAAAGTGCAATTGTTACAGAAATTGTAGAAATCTGGATGATATAGCACCAGACAATTTTTAAATTCCTGTTTAAGTCTTGGTGCTTATTTTAAATATTTTTATTGGTCTTTCTTTTGAGTTACTTTCATAATAATATTTTAAGTGAATCATTTTTAATGTACGAATTTACGAATCTGAAGTACTCTCTATCTACGTCAGGACAATAAAAATGATGTAAAACATAATTTTGCTCAATGGTATAATCTTTTATTGGTATTGTAGCGTAAAAATACTATGAAGTTTTTTAAAGTTAAAAACAGCTTTGATTTAAAAATATTTTCATAAAAAATTGAGCCACTGAAATAGGTTTTGACTTTTTGATATAATTTCATATCTTTTCTTCATGCCATCCACCGGGGGAGGTACTTAAAATTTGGAAATTAGAAGCTTTTGGTATGGTGGTTGGTTCTCGCCCTTATAGTGGGTACAAGAATGTTGTAAGGTCAGCTACCCCTACCTATGACGAGATATGCCACCTATTGGATGTGTTGTACTGTGACTGGTGATGGTTCTTAAGACTCACTCATGATTTTCGCAATTGCTATCACGGCGTTCCGTTCATTCAGACTTTTCAGTGTGCCTCAGGGCAATATGGAGTATGCGTCATATTTTATTTCATTCTTTCTTAGATAATGCAAAGCTAATTTTCCTGTTAGACATTTAATAAAAAGTTTAAATGTTTTATTAACTTTATGGCAGTATTTAGTTCATTTAATAATTATCTTTATTGCGCTGGATTGATAGCAATGGTTAATGTAATAACACGAATCAAAACATTTAAACTTTTTATTTATGTTGTTGCTTGTTTTTGGATTCATATATTTTTGGATTTTTTTTAATATTACAAAAAATATTTTGAAAAAGTAAAAAAGCGTTTTAACATAAAATGATTTTTTTGTTTGTTTAGCAATTGTATTACAAATATATATATATGACAAAAAAAATCTAATTTTAGATTGACTATTTTTAATCCTGATATACCTTGAAAACATTATTTATTAAAAAGGAAATGGAAAGCAATACTAAAAATATTTTTAACGAATTTTCGTTTATATATTAATATGCCTGAATTGATGCTAATTTTGCTATCTGAAAATCGGATTTATTTTTCATTCTCAGAAATACAGATCCGATTTCCAGTATCATTTATTTTTTTCTCTAGAAAAATAGGGATAAAAGTAATGATTATACAATCGAAATTTTGTATTTATCTTTTGAGAGAATTTATCTATCATTCCTCTTCTTTTCAATATTTATCAATAACTGAAGAACGACACTTTTTACGACCCCCGCCTCTTTGGACACGTGTCCTTTAACACAATCATGAACTACCACTTATTTTTTTTCACGTCATCCTCTTCAACTTGATTGTCAGGATACGAAGATACAAACCATTTCGCTATCACTCACATCCATAAACTGGACCACCTAACTGTCAGAAAAGACAGGACCGTCAATATCACCTTTTTTGTCAAAGCAATACATCCATCCATTTCACAGCTACGGATCTTTGATATCAAACGTTTATCACATAGATCCGGCAAAATGAACCATTAGCGGTTGGTACGTTTTCAGAATAAAATCATCTTACCCTAGATTTATTTTTTATATCATTGGAACAAACATGGTCACGTGGTATATCTAGATAACGACATTTCGCCATTTTTCTTATTAGTAAACTGATGCTGTAATGATTTTCTCTTGGATTTTTTTATTTCCTTTGATGTGGCTAAAAGGAAAGAGGATAATGTTTGATGACGATGTGAAGCAATCGAATGGGATTCTCAATTGATTACAATTTCTTTATAATTTTTTGGTGAATGGAAAGACGTTTGACGAAAAAGAATACTTTTAAATATGACCAATTGACGGAATATAATGAAATATTTTTGCTTTTATTAATATTTATTTAGTCTTTCTCTTGATAGTGTACTTACTAGTATCACGCATTCCTTTAAAACCACCTTTTCAAAGATAGTTTTATGAATAATGTTCAATAATTTCTAATCAGGCGAGTGTATTTTTTTATGCTCTGTTCAGTTATCTTTCAAAATGTTTCACAACATTTTTTCGGATCATTAAACATTACTTATATTCTTTTTTTTAATATCCCATAATCGTTATGATCATAAAAATGCTTCATTAAATTTTCAAACGGTTTCATTTATATATATATATACATGTGTGTGTGTACGATTGATAACCAAAACACGTATGGTTCATATCCAAGTAATCGAAATTCAAATTTGGATATTTTTTCTGACCAATTGAAACCAAAATTTGACACAGAATTAAAGTTGTTGTCATACGATCACATATCAAATTTCATTGGTTTAAGTCATTATGTTTAAGATTTATTGAATTTATATTCATGTTGAAGTACAGACTTTCAGACTATCAACACTTTCATAGATTTACTCGAACTTTACTTGTATTGTTTTTTGAATTTTACAGTTATTTACTCGTACGCAAATAGCAAGACGGACAGAATTTCTCTAAACGGATTGCACCCAACATTTGAAAAATATCTTCAAATTTGGTCTGAAGTTCATCGACCGATGTTCATCCATCTTGTTCAAAGCGTCTTGCTGTTATCGCATTCACAGACGGACAGACAGACATAATTTAAAAAATAACTTTTCGAACACAGGGTGATCTCAAACACAAAGATTCATCAAAATCTCGAGTTCGAATTTTTTAGATGATTAAAATATTCTCTTTATATGTCGTATGCGAGAAAATAAAAATAGCACTCGCCTATCGATCGATCCCATTTTCTTTTGTCTTTATGTCTATCTATTTACCCCTCAGTCAGTCTGTAAATACCATAACTCAAAAACGATCAGAGCTAGATGGATGAAATTTGATATAGGTCTTTCCACAACATCTGTAAGTTTCTATTAAATGTTGAGCGAAATCCAATCTTATAAAGTCTATCTATCTTTCTGTCCGAATGTAATTTATCACGATAACAACAAAACGAAGATAAACAGATGACTAAAATTTGGTACAGTGGTTTAACTTTTAAAATGTAGATACTCTCTCGTTTGAAATCCAATCCTTCAAGGGGTTGATGGTCTGTTATTCCATACTTTCGCAAACTTGTAAACATGTTGACTCTAAGACATAATGATTTATATATATGAAATTTGATATGTGATTTTGTAGTTACAACTGGATTTCAGAGAAAAATGTTGACTTCAATCTGTTGAAAGAAAAGCTTTTAAAATACAAAAGAAATTTTCATCTATTGTTTACCACGCACCAGGGATTAATCGCCAAAAAAATCGCCAAAGATCACACAATAGATTCAATAAACGGTAGATTCTCTTCAAAATTCAATATTTCTTAACATTTTTTTCGACAAACAATGCACGGGATTCACGGTTTTACACATGGTCCACAATTTTATGCGAGAGTTTAAAAACATTTTCCTCTCTAATTTATTTCCTCTCTAAATTTTCCTCTCTATTTATTAGAAAATATAAAAGAAAATTTCGGAAACCACTTCCGTTGGTTATCTGTGTTACCAAAACAATAAAAGCAAGCGTGTGAAATTGTACGGAAAATCTGAATTTACTGTTTCTCTTAGAAATCGACATAAAGATGTCCTTGAACATAAAGTAGCGGTATAATATACCCTACAACTGAAAGAGTATACTCTAGCAGTGGCTGCTTAAATTTATGTTCATTGTCTCTTGATATCACAAAGATAAAATATAGAGAAAATATTACTTCTTTATCTTTATCTTTTTACAGAAGAAAAATCGAAATAGTTGGGAAAAAATAAGATTCGTGAAATATTATAAAAAGTATGGCAGCATAAACTTTTCAAAAAAAATTTAAAGAATAATCGTGTTTTTATAACATAATTCTAATCTAAAGTATACAATTTTATTAAAATCCATTGAATGTGTTATTCAGCTCTTCAAAGGCATTGATTAAAGTAAACTTTCATAAAAGAAAAACAATGTTAAAAATGCTATATAAATTAAGGAATTCCATTTGAAAAGTAAGGAATGCCTGTGGTTGATTGACAAATGATTCGATTAGCATTAAATAACATTAAATTCGGCAAAATACATTGCATAGAGCAATATCTCAGCATTGTGATTTTTCAGAAATAGTTATGTAATTAAAAAAAAAGTTGAACTAGAAAAGAGCAAAAAAAATCCATGTAGAAACTTTTCATGAATTTCTATGTCAAATTTGTTTATTTTAATAATGATTCCAATCTTTTGGAGATGCTGGTAGATTACCAAATCATGATTGTACAGGTACATTGATACAATACGAAAATTTTCATATGTTCGTACAGGCAATCGAAACCGAATTAGAAGACGACATATGTCGATACAAACTATACAAAATAGCTCTCTTCTTTATAGTATGTATGTAGTTAGTCATTTTGCAAGTGTTTCCCTTGACCGTCAGATGTATGCATTTAGTTATTTTGTATTTCCTTAACCGTCACATATCTTTGAGATAGATGGGCCGCGGTGGCCTGGTGGTAAGGTCTCGGCTTCGGTGGCCTGGTGTTAAGGTCTCAGCTTCGAAACTGGAGGGTTTCAGGTTCGTAACCCGATTCCCCCGAAGAACCGTCGTGTAAGGGGGTCTGTTGCACGTTAAATCCTTCATGACCTAACGTCCTCCAGCTGGTGTGGTGTGGAGAGGGGGGTGCCAGCTCAGGTGTCGTCCTCATCATCTGACCGTGGTTCAAATTTACGAGGTCCGTCCCAAAATAGCCATAGTGTTGCTTCAAACGGGACGTTAATATAACAAAACAAAACCAATCTTTGAAATAGAGCAAACCACCTATGATCTAACAACATCTAGCCATCAATGATGAATCCCAAAATCAAATACAAGATAAATTTTATTTCTAAAATTTTGCACGGTTGTATCAATATAACCACACCAACAATTTGATAATAGTAAAAATATATAAATTAGATATCTAGTATCCTTTGAATTTAATTTCAGCATCAGCTCTGTCTTTAATGAGAACGTCTATTAACAAACAAGGCTATTCTGCCTTGTTTCTGAAATCTAAATGACCATAAAATCGCGATAGCATTTGTGGTAATGGTGGTTGAATCCAAAGTACTGGGACAACCATTGGCCTGTACAAGAACTCCTGTAGTCGACACGTCCCAATTTCGGTAGGTAGTAACCGAAGATAGGGAGATAAGAGTCTCTATAAAATTAAGCGTTTCTAAATCTATACTTTTTAAGAGCATAAAATAAGTAATAATATAAATTAGTTTTATTTATTAAACTCATAAAAAATTTTGGACTCATATCTATATTTTTTAAATTTTTTATTCAAAATAATGATAGTGGAATAAACTCAATCCATAAAAGAGTATGCAAAAGTTAAAGCATTATCAGCAAAAGCCCAAAATTTCTCATCTTTTATTATACTATGTTCATTATTTCTCCTTTCTATAATACTTTGACGACATTTAAATGAATAAAAACAGAAGGACAAGATTATGGTGGCTACATAAAAGTGCTCATTTTCTTTCATATGCACGAGAAATTGCACTTTTATTTGGATTAGTAAAGAGGATTGCTGAATTCATTTTCGAGTTAAAATAATAAATATAATGATTTTTGCAGAGACATCTATGCAAAATCGCTTAATATAGAATACAGTAAATACTTATGAGGTGAAATAAAATGAAAACTAAATGCATTAATGGTGTTTAACCTTAATAAGGTGAGCTAATAAGGCATCTCATGTATCATGGATATTAAAACTTTGACATGTTTCTTTATGTATCATTCGTAATTTTTTAATAAGAGTATTTTAACTTCTGTTGCCGAATGGGCAAAGATAATTATATCATTCAAATTTTAAACTGCTATTCTTAATAAAGGCATGCTTTCTATAATTTGTGTAATCATTTTAACAATCATGTTAAAATCTAATCAATAAGTAGTCGCTTTGGACAAAAAGATCAGATTTCTTGCACAAACAGCAGCTTATTTTCACATTTAAGACGAGTGCGACACATAAATAAAGACAGAGAAATATGCCTGCACAGTGCAGTCAAGAATTAAACAGCAGCAACCTTGCTATTCACAAAAGTACAAATTCATTGGCATCAGAAATAAAACTGGTTACCAGATATAATAATGTAATAAATAATAGCAAACTGTATTGGGACAATACATAAAATAAAATAAAAATAAATATTATTAAAATACAATTATCAAAAATACAAATATATCCAAACATTAAGAATTGTATTAAAAATAATTGAGACATTAAATTTATCTAAAAATTGTGGAAATCAATTAGTTTGGAAATTGTATAACTTTTCATCATTAAAATGACAACGATAATTCTGATTTTTACTTTATAACGTGGTGTCAGATTGACTTCCTGATTGGAGAGTTGTTCCTGCTCATCAGCGCCACTATCTGAATCAACCAGATTTAGTCAGTTGGATACCAGACGCAACAACCTCTGGGGGGGGGGGGTACCTCGTTATGAGGTGAGATGCTTTAGGTATGGTGGTTGGATCTCGCCACCCTAGTGGGTACATAAATAGGTGGGGGAGCTAACTCCTCCCATCGATGACGGGGCGTACTTCCTTCGGGAGGGGTTGTACTTTGACCGGTGATGGCCCTTAGGACTAAACCACAATTACCGCCATTGTTGACGTAGCGGGGGTCCAGTCATTCAGTATTCTTTATCCGTGTCTCTTTGGGCTGGTCGGAGAGTCAGTGATATGACTTAGCGTCTATAGTATAGTATGATAACTATTCTTGACTCAACATAAGACGACGAGCGAATAAGAACAGACTGGTCATTGAAAAACCTTTACTGAATATGACGAATTGTGTTTTTATTTTCTAAACTTTCTTAGTTTATTTCTATTTAATAGCCGAACTCCAAATCTGTAAAACCTTATATATCAATTAAATATCTACTCAATAATCTTGATTATTGCCGCCGGGCATTCCCCAGAAATATATTGTATAATTAAACTAATAATATTACATTTCATTATTAAAATTTACTCCAATAATCAGTTTAAGTCATTATCTAAATAAAATGTGTCTTTTTTTTAATTGCTTATACAAGAAAACAAAAATCAATTACGTATATCACATTTTATATAAAATGCTTTATATAAAATGTTTTAATCTAATTAATATTAATAATTTTTGTTGCAATCTTCGCAAAACTGCATTTATTTAAACAGAAAAGTAAATAAATTTCCGTAAAACTAAAGCTTAGGCTCCATATAAAATAATGGCCATTGATTTCCTCAATTTCACAGTCTGGTAAACTTCAAAGGAACTTTCGGAAACTCTGTTCTGTCAAATATTTACCGACTTAACAGTGCTGTATAATGCAAAAGTTTCTCCCAGTGAAATTAAATAAAAAAGTTTTTAAAAAAAAAGACAAACTCGTCATTTGTTCTAAAAGACAACTTTTCTCACAAATCAAACATTATTTCAAAAATCGCAAAAAATGGCCAGATCATTCAGAATACACTTTTCTTTATACAAGAAACTTACATGGAAAATAATGACATAATTTTTTCGAAGTGCATTAATAATGTATATGAAACATTTTTGATTTTAAAGTAAAATTCTAAACATATACCAAAGAAGAACCTAAAGCATATTTCATTTTTTTATTTTATTTCAACAGGTTCAACTTTCTTGAACTCAAATAAGAACCTTGGACTGCCAAGAATATCTCTTTCATCTTGAATAACTCTGTACATCATCTAAGGTTGCAGAAACTCCATAAGTCCCTCAATAACTTCAATGAGAAAAGTTCTATCATTTATTTCACAAACTTTTGAAATTTCTCTCATTTTACTTAAGACCACGTAGCACATTATAGTGATAGATTCACCTGAGTAATAGCTATGCCATAAAACTACATTGCCTTTATCTGCAGATACAATTCTAAATATGCCATAGAAATTGAATTACATCGGCAATTTCTTTCGTGAGTCTTCGATTATTGAGCTATCTGAAATGTCAAATAGAAATGAATCGTAAGATAAATGTATGTCTTGTAAAGTAAAGGAAAAAAACATAAAAAATATTTCTACCAGGTTTGTTAACGTAAATATTTGATCGTTTAATGTAATGTAAGTATTAACGTAATGTAAGTATTAACGTAAATTTTTGATAGCAGATTAACTTAATATTCGGTAACAGGTTAACGTAATAATTGATGCAATTTTACTAATCGCTTTCAAATATACGCCACAGTATGTAAAACAAAATTTTTAAACATTTTTGTTGAACTTGATTGGTTGTACGTTCATAAAAATGGCATATTTTAATCGATGCCTCATTTCTAGAAATGTGTTATCGGAGCAAATAAGCCATTTTACCATTTTCATGTCATGGTTATTAACTAATTCATTAATTCAACTTAATTTTTATTCTTTTCCTGCGGTGCCATCTAGTATTGAATTTATGAAAAATATTATTTTAAAATTCCATAATATAGTAACGAATTATACATTAAATTCAAAAACATAAAATAATTCAAGTAAAAACTTTTGGTCATTTAAACTACACTAATGGAAATATGCATATAGAATTATTTTTATTAAATTGTATGTTCCAATAAAACTCGAAAATTTGTCAAAACTCTTTTGAGTTTCTTTTGGTCGATTACCTTATGCACATTTATTTTCTTCGTATAAGGTGGGGTATCGAAATTTACTGAAACTCTTTCGTTTAGAAATCATAATTCAAGGCTAATAGAATTTTAAGGATGCCTCCCAAGAAACCTTTTGGCATTTGTTTTTTAATATTTTCGTCTCTTTCGGGTGTTTATATACGAATTAGTAATTACGAATTAGAATATTTGATTTGCTTCTAAAATAGTAAATTTGTAGATTTATTTATTTGCATTCTAGCATCAACCTGATATTACTTTCCATCTAATGTAATGGAAAAAATAAGATATTACCCTTAATGTTTAACCGTAATTCCAATCCAAATAGCTTTCTAACTGATGTTGTAATATATCACAAGAAACATTATCTGTATAAGAAAATGGTGAAAGGTGCTTTATTAGTCTATTCCATCATTACCACTCTATTGCCGATTATAAATATCGCTTAATATTGGCTTTCATGCCAATTAAATGCGGTCATAATGGTGTTTATCGATGTAACCTGCAAAGGGCCATTACCTGGCACCTTAAATATTATTTATAAAGATTGCTATCGTTCATTTTGTAGTTGATAACTGGACACTAGGAGAATGCTTTTAAACACTTGTGGCTTGTGAAAGTTTGGTAGGTGTTTCGTAATCTGTCTTTTCTCGAAACAGTTGGATTTAAATGTCTTTTAATAAGAATTGACATATAAAAGGAAAGTTTGGCCATTAGATTGGTGTGAAGCATTTCGACGGAGATTAACATTTATAAGTGCTGCATTTTTTTAATCGTATTTGATATTCCCATTCAATTTTTGATTTTATTATATGGGCTAGAATCTTAACATATATCTTGAAATAAAATAACATTTGAAAATTTATGCTGGACTAAAAAGCGATTCAAATGTCATGTTTCCTTGGATTTTTTTAACGTTTTTTAATATTTTGCTCTTCAAACTGTTTCCATAATTTTTATTATTTGTTAAAAAATTTCCTACCAATATAGTGAAAATCATTTTCCAGTTTTTAGAAACTCATCACATAAAATCAAGTTAGCAGAAATTCATTTACAGAAAAAAGCTTTAACAGTTTTGTTTGATTTCTTGTGGCTATACCCATCCCTGTAAAAAAATATTTAATATCAATTAAAATATTGTTTAACATAATCAGAGGAAATGTTCAAATATCAATCTTCAGTTTATGAATGATGACTGATAAAAATTAAGACAATTTAATTAAAAGATCATGAGTATACTGATTGTATGGTTGCGAAGAGACGTTCACATTCTATCTGGACGCCAAAGGGAAAAGCAGGAATTCGATCCCCGGCCTTGGCGACAAATTTGGCGACTTTGGCAAAACAAATTGGCATTACGAATCTTCAAGTAAAAACTAGTTTCGTCGAGAAGTTTCCAGAATAGAACAGGAACATTGGAGAACTCTTTATGTGACGTCATATCGGGTCTTCAAGGTATAAATAGACAGAGCCGCTTATCGTGAGGGAGTTGCTTTCTCTTTCAAGTAACGCTTCCCAACATTGAAGTAAATAAGCAAATTTGGAATTTAACATCACTGCTCTTACTAAAAATCAAAGTTGAAAATTTATAAGGAAAACTGGCACAATTCAATGTTTCAACTGTAACTACTGGCATCATAGCGCGGCCTCATGCCATATGAAACCCCGCTGCATTAAATGTGGAAAAAATCACAACAAGGACCAATGCCAATCCCCCCCGGAGAAGCCAACCTGTATTAATTGCGGTAAAGATCACTATGCATCATACAGAGGCTGTGAAATGTTTCCAAAGCCCCCTCAAAATAATATAGCTAAATACAAGACTGTGAACTCTAATCTCACATATGCAAGCATTGTAAACAACGAACCGTACCAGGTCAAACTACCCCCTCCCGGAAAAATGTCATCAGAGGATCGTGCCAATAATGAGCAAGCAGAAGTCCACTTCCCCATGCATAACATCACTGAACTGGAGGGAATCAAATATATACTAAATGAGTTCAGACGACTCTTTGGAGGACAAGACATAGTGAAACTCTATAGGAAACTTAAAAATGCTGATAATGACATCGATAAAGTACATATACTGATCAACTCACTGCCAATATTCAGCAACTCCCTGACTAATTAATGTTTCCCGCCCCTGATCTATCATCTTTCATATAATAGCAATCAAACAACTTAATAGTAGAAATAAATTGTGCACACTCTAATCCAATAAGTTAGTTCCATCCACGCAAAGCTCTCACTCTCTTAGATTTACAGATGGTGGGCCCTGCGGCCCCAATGAGCTGTAACTCCACCTACAACTCCGCGAGGGAGTTGCTTCATGGCGGTTCCTGACCAGTTCTGACGTGTCTCGTTTGAGCTCCTGATAGCGCTGGCCACCTCCGATCTTGCCGAACACAGCAAGTTGCCCGACCCGTCCTTTTTAGGATTAGCCTGTGGGAGGGACAACAACGATATGTGTGACGATGAAGAACCCTCAAAGCGTTTATGCTTGGAGGCCCAAGAAATGCAGATTGAAGACGAAATGACGAACAAGGCTTTTGCTACATTTGTCACCAGATGGAAAGATTGATCAGCTCTCTAAAGCTGTATGAAGCTGATTATCATCACCTCAAGAACAAAAGGGAGGTTTACAACACCTTCAGGCTAACCTCACCAGACATCGAGGCCGACTGCATACTCATCACCCAAGAGACCATAAGGGTACAAAGACAAATGGAGCACCTGAAGGGTGAGTTGAAAACATTTAGTGCTCTAGATTGTAATAGACCGGGAGTGTGTGAATTATCAAAATTAGAAAGGCCAAATTCCCCCACCCCAAATGAAAGTGAATTCCAGCCAGTCCCAAAGCGTAAGACGGCAAGGAAAAAAATTGAAGTAGATATCATAAATAGTCAAATCTCAACCCAAAATAAATATGCTCAACTTGACAAAATAAATGAAAATGAAAACCCCCCAATAGTAAACATACTACCGATCATGCTTAAATTCTCTACAGATTACCATAGGGTTCTGGAATTACTCCATGCTAATTTTAAAATCAAAGATGCTAAATTAGGTAATGGTTTTATAAGAGTATTCCCTGCGAGTAAAGAAGAACATATCAAAATTCAGGATTACTGTAAATCAAAAGGATTTGAGTTCTACATCATACAACCGAGAGCAGAAAGGCCAACTAAAGTGGTTAAAATGGGACTGCATTTAGAACATATGGTGGATGATATTAAATAACATCTAATGGAAAAAGTGACCAGGCGGACTCAGGCTAAAACCCGACGCCCCCTCCCACTGTTCCTTGTTGAACTGAGAAGGTCAAAAAATGTGCAGGACATCTACAAAATTGAACATATCAATTACCTAAGAATAACTGTAGAAGAGTACAGGGGTAGGAACACTGTCGCACAATGCTACAAGTGCAACTATTTTGGCCACAGAGCCTCTAACTGCCAAATGAAACCCAGATGCCTGAAATGTGGTGAACAACATAACACAAGAGAATGCCACATAAAAGAAATACTGGAAAAGCCCGCATGCATAAACTGTAAGCAGACAGGGCATATAGCTTCCTACAGAGGATGTGAGGCCTTCCCTAAAATAGTCAATAAAATCAAATCTGCAGATAGCAGAGTAAACTACCCACCTAGATATCAGCAATCCTTTATTCAACCCAACAAAATTTTCTCCCAACTTTTTAAGGACAATAGAAGCCTCAGATGGGACCACAAAAGTTAACTGTAACCACCGATCCCAATGTAAACATAGCGGAATATGTCAACAAAGATGAATTAACTGGTAGCATAGCTGCTATAATGGATATATACCGCGAAATAAAGGAACTAATAAAACAAATCCCTGAAATAATCCAAATGGCACAGGAACTTAAAAAAGCAACTAAAATAGAAGACAAAATTCAAATAATTCTCAGCACAATGCTGCAAGCAGTGGAAAAAAGCAACACATAATGTTCACCTGCGACTCTCTTTCCATAGTGTACTGGAACGCAAACGGGATTAAAGGCAAAATTAACGAGCTGAAATTGTTTATAAATAAGCATAGCCCCGATCTAATGTTATTACAAGAAACCCACCTGAGGCCCGGGCAAAAATTTTTTATCGCAAACTATTCCATTTATTATCAGTACAGGGAATCTCAGGACGCACATAGAGCCAGCGGGGGAACCGCGATCATAGTCAAAAATACCATACCCCATTATCAAGTCACCCCCTTAACGCTAAATTATGTTGAAGCAACACTAGTTGCAATTACCCCTAGAAATAGTGACCCAATAACTCTTATCTCAATTTACGTCCCTCCCCAACGCAGACCATAGCCTGTTCATATTCGACATAGAAAATCTCCTCCAAATAAGCCCAAACCCAATTATCTGAGGCGATTTTAATGCACACCATATCTCGTAGAGATGCAACTACAACAGTTCTAAAGGAATAACGCTCAGAAACTTTATAGATAGTGCAGGGCTAGAAGTCCTGGCACCCAATGAGCCCACCCGATATGGTTCAAATTCATCATCTACAATAGACCTAACGTTAGTCAAAGATTTCTTATTCCCTTATAATATACAGTCCCTAGCAGAAATGAGCTCCGACCACAACCCAATAGCCTTGCCCTTTTACTTCAAATACACCCTGCCAGAAACCAACTCAAAAACGAGGATTAATTGGGAAAAATTTAGAAAGCACCTTAGTAACGCGCACTTCCAACTTAACAATTTAAATCACCCAAATGGAATAGAGCACCTTGCCAAAGAACTTGAAAATACAATAGTAAATAGTAAAAATGCAAACTCCCTCCCCATCAGAAATAATCAACCCTATATAAACCCTCAGCTGAAAAATTAAACGCAGAAAGAAATAAAATCAGGAAACTCTATCAGCTAAATAGATCCCTCATTGTGAAAACGGAGCTCAATAGAATGAACAAATTAATAAATAAAATTGATAACGAAATTAAAAACCGGGAACTGTCAGATAAACTAATCAAACTCAATAATGAGAACGGCGAGCTGTGGACCTTTGTGAGGCCTTTAAAAAGAAAAAAACAAAACATTCCTACCCTTAACGATCCGGCTAGTATCGCACAAACAGACCTTGAAAAAGCAAACTGCCTTGCAAGTAGCTTGGAGACACAATTTAATCTGAACAATCTAAAACATGAGGAAACTGAAATCGAGGTCGAAGAAACTTTAAGTCACTACCACGACACACAGATGGCGCCACTGATACACATGCCCCGTTAAAGATCTACCTCTACCATCTGAAGTAATTGATATAATCAAAAATCTTAATGTTAACAAAGCCCCCGGAATAGATAACATCTCAAATAAAATTATTAAGAATCTACCCCTAAACATAATCATGATTTTTACCCTGTTAATACAAAAGATTTTGGAAGTAGGTCAATTCCCACCGAGATGGAAGACAGCAATGGTGGTCCCTATTTTTAAGCCAGGAAAGGATCCCACAAACCCAACCAACTATAGGCCAATATCACTGCTTCCAACTTTAAGCAAAATTGCTGAAAGCATCATACTCAAGAGGCTGAACACACACCTTTTAGAAAACAACACCCTATGCCCAGAGCAATTTGGTTTCAGACCGCATCTTTCCACTGCACATCAACTTGTAAGAGTAATCGAGTACATAACGGAAGGTTTCACAAACAAACAAAAAACAGGAGCTGTCTTCCTTGACATACAAAAAACATTCGATCGAGTGTGGATCGATGGATTAATTTTTAAGATGATTAAAAGTCAGATTCCAGGCTATCTGATAAATATCTTAGAGTCCTACCTCACTGGCAGATGCTTTAAAGTCAGGGTACAACACGAATACTCAGACACCAAAAGCATAAGTGCAGGAGTACCGCAGGGTTCCAAGTTAGGTCCTGTACTATTCTCACTGTATATAAATGATATGCCTAAACAGTTTACCACGATGTTATGTTTATTTGCAGACAACACAGGGCTACTAGCCAAAAATAAAAATGCAAAATATGTACACATTGTACTAAACAGGCACATTAAAAAACTTGAGGACTGGTTCCAGAAATGGAAAATTGAAATTAATGCAACTAAAACGGAAGCGGTCATGTTTCAGAGAGGTCAACAGCAGCCAGACTTCCCCAAAATTGAAATAAAAAATAACCTAGTTCCGTGGTCTCAGGAGGCTAAATATTTAAGACAAATTCTTGACACGAAACTCACCTATAAAAAACACTTTTTATTCATTAAAGACAAGTTCCGAGCACTCTCCCGTAAATTTTACCCCCTAATAGCTCGAAACTCCAAATTGAATAGGAACATGAAATTGCTTATTTTTACAGCCTATTTGCGTCCAGTACTCATGTACGCATGCCCTGTATGGGGTTATGCAGCTAAAAGCAATATAAAAATCCTACAACAGCAACATAATAGAATAATAAGAAGCATATGCAAAGCAACCTGGTACATGAGAACGGCTGATCTGAACAAAGCTTTAAACTACAAATCCTTCCAAGAAACTCTACAAAAACTATCAGTAAACTTTTTTAACAAAATGGATGCCAATGAAAACGAAGCAATCAAAAATATTAATAAATATACCCCCAACATTAAAATTAAAAGACCCAGAAATATAACCATAGTACAATAGCCCAAACCTGTTCAAAGTTTTCATGTACCAGTCCAGCCCACCTGAAATAGCTTATCATACCATTGGTCATCTACGAACAATTGATTAAACCCGGCCTAAAGTCCCCTCAATCTGTTGCCACACACTCTCCCTGGTTTTTGCACTAGGCACTAAGCTCACGCCCACCTACATGAACGTTGCAAGCCCATTGGATAAGAGATCCCACCCTCTCTACCTCCCATGCCACCTCTTCGAGACCAGATGATGCAGAGGGCCAGAGTCCAGAGATTTTGGCGATTTTGGAGCACCCGCCTGGCGTAGCCTGGTCTGGACTCCAGACCTTCACAGCCAAGACCGCAAGCTGCAAGGAAGGAGATAGCCTGGCTACGCCAGGCGGGTGCTCCAAAATCGCCAAAATCTCGTGAGGGAGTTCCTAGATTTTTCAGGATTCGGATCCTAGCACTCGTTGAGTAAAGACGTGTTTCTCCCGACCTCCCGTTCGAGCTGATCTCCCCTGACGACAGCGTTATCCGCAAGTAGTCCGACTCGTCCTTATTAGAATTAGTTTTGGAAGGGCAGGATGTAGGATTATTGGCAGACCGGACTCCCCCAGCTAAAGACTGCATGGATACTTCAGCTATGGATTTAGACAACGTCGATCCAAGTGCCAAATGCGAGGAACTAAGGAGATGCAAGGCCGCTATCTCCAAAGCGAAAAAGAGAATAGAAGTCCACGACATGATGAATTCGCTCCCGAACGACCCAAATCTGAAACAATTAGCTAAGGTGGAGAAGATGTTCCAAGAAGAGCTAGATGGACTCAACAAAAGGGTGAGTGCTCTTGGAACTTGTTTTATTGTGAATTGTGTGTACCACTCCCCATCAAATTTAACTAATAAGGATAAAATTCAACTAATTTAACTAATAAGGATAAAATTCAACTGATAAGGCAAAAAACAAAAGAACTCGAACCCCTACTGAAAATGAGAGTATTAGTAAACTAAATTAAAAAATCTTAACCTTAACCAAAGTCTTAAAAACTGATAATGATGGTTTTAAATTCCCACCGAAGAGGCTTACTGCCAATATTAATACCACTAATAAGGATAATGACAATGAATCCATTCTTAGCGATAATATTTATCAAAATTTGGAAAATCTGGAAATCGAAGAAGCAGATGCAGAAATAATACCAAAAGCTCAGAGACCCCCCACCCCCACCCCAATTATGCTTAAAAGGTCTGACAAATTTCTTGAAGAGCTAAAATTTATAAACGAAAAATGCCTCCCTGTCGAGTCCAAGTTAAGCGGACCGTACATAAAACTCCATGTTAACGAAGAAGAAGAACACAGGAAATTAACAATTTTTTTAAAAACCAACAACCTAGATTACTTCATAATCACCCCCAGAGTTAACCGTCCCATAAAAATAGTAATAAGAGGTCTGCCCAATAATATGCCAATACAAACTATTAAGGAAGCACTAGAACTAGACTGCAGTTTCAAAGTGGACAAAGTTGCTCAACTAACCAGATTCCGGACCAAAGATCCACTCCCTCTCTTTCAAGTAACGCTTCCTAACATTGAAATAAATAAGCAGATTTGGAAATTAACATCACTGCTCTTTCTAAAGATCAAAGTCGAAAAATTCATAAGGAAAACCGGCACTATCCAATGTTTCAACTGCAACTACTGGCATCACAGTGCGGCCTCATGCCACATGAAACCCCGCTGCATAAAATGTGGAAAAGGACACAGCAAAGATCAATGCCAATTTCCCCCGGAAAAGCCAACCTGCATAAATTGCTGCAAAGACCATTATGCTTCATACAGAGGCTGAGAAAAATTCCCAAAACCCTCTCGCAATAACATAGCTAAGTACAGAACTGTCAACTCTAATCTCACATATGCAAGCATTGTAAACAACGAACCACACCAGGTCAAACTACTCCCCCCCCCCCCTGGAAAAACGTCATCAGAGGATCTTGCTAATAATGTGCAGGCAGAAGTCCACTTCCCCATACACAAATATATTTTAAATATATTTTAAATGAGTTCAGACGATAGTTTGGTGGACAAGACATCATGCAACTTTATAGGCAACTTAAAAATGCTAATAATGATATTGATAAAGTACATATTCTGGTCAACTCGCTACCAAAATTTAGTAACTCCCAGACTAATTAATGTTTTCCGCCCCTGATCTCTCATCTTTTAAATAATAATAATCAAACTCCTTAATAATAGAAATAAACGGTGCACACTCTAATCCAATAAGATAGTTCCATCCAGGCAAAGCTCTCACTCTCTTAGATTTACAGATGGTGGGGCCTGCGGCCCCAATGAGCTGTAACTCCTCCTACAACTCCGAGGGAGTTCCTACACACTTGCTCCACAGATGAAGACAAAGCAGAAGGCATAGCCACTAGTTTAGAAAAACAATTTCAAAATAATGACACAATAGACATAGACACTGATAACATGGTTAATGAAACAGTAGCCCAATTTAAATTCAACAAAAACCCACTCAAAGAAATCAGAACACCTCCCACCCCCAGTGAAATTAAATTAGCAATTAAAAAACTTAAAACTAATAAATCCCCATGACATGATGGAATAAACAATAAAATGCCCAAAAATCTCCCTGACAATATCTTATTCGAAATTACAATGTTAATTTATAAAATTTTAATCATTGGATATTTTCCCAAAAGATGGAAGACAGCAACTGTTGTGCCTATACACAAACCCGGTAAAGACCCAACTAACCCCGCAAATTACAGACCCATCTCACTACTACCCTCAATAAGTAAATTGACTGAACACATAATACTTAAAAGACTAAACAGTTTCCTTGAAGAAAATAAAATTCTCATACCAGAGCAGTTTGGATTCAGGAAAAACACTTTCTACCACACACTAACTATACCGAATTCATCCAAGAAGCTTTTAATAACAAAGAAAAATCAGCAGCAGTCTTTTTAGACATCCAAAAAGCATTCGATAGAGTTTGGCAACATGTTTTAATCTATAAATTAATTAAATATAATACCTCCAAATACCTCATTCAAATAATTCATTCCTACCTCTTAAACCGTAAATTTAAAGTCAAAGTCAAAAATGCATTCTCCTCAGAAAAAAAAATATTCAGGCTGGTGTAGCCCAAGGCTCTAAAATTGGCCCAGTTACATTAACGACATCCCTAAACAGTTCAATACAATGTTATGCATCTTCGCGGACGACACAGCAATTCTTGCAAAAAATAAAAACCCAAATTACATACAACTAGCACTAAACAGACACCTAAAAAAACTTGAAGGCTGGTTCGAAAAAGGGAAAATTGCAATTAAAGTCACGAAAACAGAAGCTATAATATTTCATAAATCATCTGCAAATAAATCGTAACCCCAGCTTAAAATTAACGACAAAATTATCCCGTGGTCTCAGAATTGCAAATATCTCGGAGTAATTATAGACAGGAAATTACCTTGGAAACCCCACTTTATCTACATCAAAAATAAATTCCGTGAACTAGCGCGAAAATTCTACCCCCTAATATCATGGAATTCAAAAATGAATAGGGAAAATAAATTACTTATTTACACAGCCTATTTGCGTCCAGTACTCACTTATGCCTGCCCAGTGTAGGGGTATGCTGCCAAAAGTAACTTCAAACTACTAGATCAACAACAAAATCAAATAATAAAAAATATTTGTAAAGCACCAAGATTTTTCTCCAACTCAGAAATTTACAAAGCAATCAATTATCCACAACTCAAAAAATTCGTTCAAAAAATAGCCACTAACTTTTATAATAACCTTGTAAATATGATCCCAATCCACGAATTAAAAGACCCCAAAACGTGCTTCTTTAAACCTTTAACCCTTTCGCTAACAACTCTAACCCTTTAATACCAATTTAACCCTTTAACTGTCCAAATTAATGTAAACAGACAACGCCCATGGCGCCATCTAGTGTTATAAAATTAAACATGTAATTTCACCCTGCACTTGATTTACATCGCAAAGTCCCGTTTACCTCTGGCAGCATACCCACTCACCCACTCCACCAGTAACAACCAATAGCAATACGCCGTTCAATAATCCTCCTAAGCCCAGCCAATCACAACGCTAGCTTCACCACGAAACTTAACCCAAGTAAATTCCTCAATAACCCAACAATATCATGGCAATTTATTAAAAGTAAAGATCTTATCAGTCACATCAATAAGGGGATAGTCCTTCTCTAAGGACGGGTGCCCCGATAAGCCTACCGTCGAAGTCCAAGTCGTGAGGGAGTTAGTCTTTCGGAGTGAAAGCGATTATCTCGGTTGCTTTGCAAACCGAATGAATTTTGTTCGGACTACGTCTGTTTAAAATTGTGGATTACTGTTTACTTTGTGCTGCAAATCTGTGCAAGTACGATTTTTGTTGTCATCTGTGCTTCCTGTTTTATTACTTTTAAAGAATAAATTACTATTTTTCTAGTATCCTGCTTGTCGGACTGTTCACCTACACACACAGGACAATTTTCGTAACAATATATATATATATATAGAGAGAGAGAGAGAGAGAGATTACCCATATATTATTTGTCTTCTGAGACGCATACATTTTTTTTTAATACTTTTCTCATTTTGCGGCTTGAAATTATTAAAAGAATCTTCATTAGAAGCTCATTTTATGTGCATTTATAAGTATTCAAATATGAGAAAACAAATATGTATAAAAAATATGTCCGCATAAATTAAGGTTCATTCCGGAAATAATTTATAGTTACATACAATTCACATCACTCATTTTCAATTCAATTTCCGCTTTCATTTCTTAGCCTGGACTCCCAACCCTCAGCAACCCTTGGTATGCGTTTTTATCTTCTTATTATCACTGCAGAGGCTCTAATACATGTCGTTGAGTTGTTATTCTCTCACCTACTGCAATAAGATTCAATCAAGTTTTTATGCTAGGTGTTTATTATCCCAAATTGCTTTAGCTCTCTGGAAAAAAATATTTCCTTTGAATGCTTTGGTTTTATGGTTTATTTGCTGAACGAAAGAAAATATCATTCTGCAAACATATTCATTATCTAACTGTCTGATTAATGTCGGGGTAAAATTCTTTAGTGAGTGTGTTTATTGTCTGAACGGAAGAATCTTCAGTAAATATTTTCCTTCCCCGAACAACTGCTCGGTAACCAAGCAAAAGAAAATTTTGCATTTTTTCATTATCCGGAATAAAAATATTTTTTTCCGTCAACATGTTAGTTATCCGATTTGTTCTCTACCTAAAATGTTTGGTAGACTCACGGCATTTATATATAGTAGATGGCTATGCATGTATTAATTACTCTCTATACCTCAAATACGACATGCTTACTCTCTATACCTCAAATATGGATCTCGAGGAAATGTATTTATAATAAAGAAATGATTATGAAACGGGATCTTCACAAGGAGGGATCCATATTTCCCTTGTGTGATTTGATAAATAATGCAATTCGTTAATAAAATATTTAACTGAAAATAGCTTTGGCAATTGAGATTCTCAGCTGATTTTG